>JAJOOS010005302.1:0-24234 GCA_029582725.1 Solanum chiquidenum | reverse complement strand
AGAGAAAAAGAAAAAGCAAAATTTTTCCACAATGAGTGCTCCCTAAGTACCCTGTCAACATTGCATCTTACTACTTTATAAAGTCTTAGAATTGAAGGCACTTTACAACATTGAACCTGTCGATACCGGATACAAGTTAAACGCTACACTATAACGTTATCACGGGTCAGAGAGAAAAGGTCAGTACGAAAAACAATAGACGATCTAACACATTACCAAGAGTCGAGTTTAGCTAATCAGTAAAAACTAGCTAGCCTAGCTATTGTATCATGAGGTTGGTCAATAGGATTGGTGAGGCCAGATGAAGAGGTCAGCAGCCGAGGGAAGCAACGGCATTGCAGCTGCCATGGTAGTCGTAGCATTGGAAGCATCGGGGACACTTGCATTGCCGGGGTGGAGGTACTGGAAGAAGTTGTGGTGATAGAAAGCAGGGGTGGTGTTATCGAATGGCACTCCACAAGGGATAGCAGAGACGGGTGGCATTGCCCCGAAATTGATGTTGTTGGTGCTGTTGCATTGAGTCAACTGCTGCTGGTGATGGTTGTTGTTATTGCTCGATGATGATTTCTGCTCAGATTCAAGGGAGAGCTTCAAACGCTTAGCGGTTCCACCAACGGGGAGGGAGCTTTGCATGATGGCCTCGACATCATAACGATTCATCTCGAAGTTGGTCACTGCATTCACTCCCCTGAACTTTATGGCTGCTATGTCATACGCCTCCGCTGCTTCCTCCTCAGTAGCTGTTGACAATATAATACATATTTCGATTAACATTAAGACACACATAATTCCAAATTCATTTATAGTTCTAATTCCAGTTTGAATATTAAGAACAATAATTTACCAAATGTTCCTAGGTAAAGATCCTTGTTTCCAGCAACTCGGCCAATTCTCGCTTGCCAACGGCCTTGTTGATGATGCCTGCAATGTTTTCATCAAAACATTAAGTCACCGCCACTAACGAAACGAGGAATTAAAGAATTATCCGTCTCACAGAGATGCAACATTTTCTTAATCTCGACACATCCAACTTTTAAGGTTCTTATCAAACCCGTTGCACTTCTGAAAAAACTTCACGTGTATCGTGTTGAAAATCACCATTCAACCAAACCCGTCAAATAAGATCTTACATAATTAAGCACAGTATTACTATGATCGGTATATGACGCTGACAATAATTTTAAGAAGGTATACCATCTATTTCATATATACTTGGTCTACATTGACTTGGCACAATCCTTAAAAGAAAAAATTCTTGTGCATTTTACTAAACTAGCCTTATTAATGTTACTTTGGAACACTAAATTTGACTAGAGGTGGTATGCGATTTTTTAAACTCTCTTGATTTGCTATTTTAAGTATATGTGCCAAGTAAAATGAAACGGAGGGAGTAATAACTTGCAACAAAATTCATACCTCGTCACACCCCGGTAAATCGAAGCTCCTCGGGAGAAACCACTACTTTTCCTGAAAATATTTGAACAACATAATCCGATAAGAATAATTGATACACAAAAAAAGACAAAGCAATTAACATAAGAAATTAGAAAATAAATCAAGGCAAAACCTTCTTAGAGAGGCAATGAATTCTTGCTTAGTCATGTGTTTCATTTCCTCCAATTCTTTAGCATAATTAGTAACCTGAAAAAATAAAATCTAACCAAGTTTAGACACAAGTTGTTATTTTCATGGTCATGTCACTTTCCATGCAATAATTGAAAATGCCCATAAACAACAACAGCAAAAATTTAATATAAGGTATATAAATAGTATATATTACAGGGAAGTTGGTGGTAGCTGTGGGACCCCAATACTTTAGAGCTGCCAAGTCATATGCCCTAGCTGCTTTATCTTCTTTGTCATATCCACCTATTCATCATTTTCGAAAAATTTCGAAATATAAAAATCTGGACTTTATGCTTAACTTTGTTAAACATGTAATTATAAGACCAGAAAAGAACTTACCTAAGTACACTGTAGATTTGAATTATAGCAAGAAAGCGCGATCCCGCCATTTCATGAAGAAAAAAAGGGAGATGAAGATTAGATTATATAAGCTGACGATATTTAGTCAAGATTCTAAACATAAAAAGTGTTTAAAGGGAAAAGGGAAAAAAAAGAGTATAAACAAAACAGAAAAGCCAATAGCATGCTTAAGCTTTTAACACATTTTGTAGACATCCTTTTTGTAGGTTGGTAAGATAGTGACTTGTGTCTTGCCCAAACTAGGAAAAAAAAAATAAACATATTTTTGTTATCATGGACTTGTGAACTATGTTTCTCCGACCACCAAAATATTAACGTCACCACCATATCGAATCATCCTCCAAAAATGCACTACATCTCCTAGTTGCACTTTTAGGACTCCGAACAACATAACTCATAAATAGGCGTTTAAGCTTTCAAATCCTCAAGATTTCATTACAACAATACCCCTTTCCCCCTTACTGAAATAATTTATAGCCACACACATGGTCGAAAGTCGAAACATGTTTTAAACTACAAATTTCAAGTGTATTCGTTCTTTCTTAAACTGAGTCAAGTTAAACCGTGTCACATATGCACTTGGATTCTAACTATTGTCGGGACGTTAAAGTGCAAAAAGACAAATTCATATTGAAGATCAATCAAGATAAACAATTCTCTGATGAGTCAAATCTATCATTCCCCTTGGTTCAAAAGTTGGCTAATGCATGTACTACACATTAAAGAATATGGTGGGGAGTTCATTTAAAATTTTCATGTGTGGGGAATGAGATTGGACACACTTTTGGTCAAACTAAATGAGAGTGACTGGCCCATGAAATGAAAGGGGGAAAAAAGCAAAAAAGTTAAAGCAATCTGAGATAATTTTCAGAGTACCAGAAGCTAGCTAGTGTTTAGACTAGCTGAGGTATGTGTACTCTCAGGAGGGGGGGGGGGGGGGTAGGGATAGAAGGTGTAGTCATTTTAGATGCTGTATAACAGGAAAAAATCTATGGATAAAGAAGTAGAATAACTTCTGGACAAATCTTGAAGAGTCATCAGTGTGTATCTTTACGGAAAATTTCCGCGAGTCAATAGAGACGGTTTGAAACTCGGTGAATAATTGACTCACTCTTCTACCTTTCTTCACTTAAATGTTCGGTTTTAGCCCTTAGGCCTAACCAACACACAGTGACTGAGCCAGGATTTTTCACCAAGGGGTTCCAAAATACGAAGAAAGAAACACACGAAAAAGCAAGAGAGAGTTCAACATACATAAAAACGATTTCAACCATATATAAACAACATAATTTCTCATCGAAGGGGTTCTTGAACCTCCTCAGCCCTACTTGGCTCCACCGCTACCCACACATCACGCGCTATACTAATACAACTACTAAACCGAAGAACTGAGACGTATTTTTTACAATTGTTGGCATACAAAGAATATTTTAGTATGACATAACAAAGACCATAACACCAAAAACATGAACAAAATGACTGCCAATCTGATCAAATATGAAAGAATAATTGAAAACAAAGAAAAAAAAAGGAATACCAATACTACAACTACCATTTCTGCAGCAGCAGCAGCAGTACTAATAGTATATAGAATAGGGAGCAGCACAGAGTGAAACACACACCAAAAGTACAACTAAACTGCAAATATTTGTATTTCCATCATTCACTCACTCAATCATCCTAAAAGCTTTCATTTATTGATTTGAAAGCAAGAAAAAAAATACCCCAAACTCCTTTCAATTGCATGCAACTTTCTTATCACACTCAAGTCTTGACATAGCCCGTGTAGTCAAGGTCTCGATCCCGGACAGATAGAGTATACACAGACTTTATCCTTACACTTACCCTCGGAGATCAAGAAGCTATTCCCGATAGACCCTCAGATCTCAAATCAAGAAAAACAAAATACTACACAAATACATTATGACAAAACAGTAACTACAACAAAATAATCCGATTAAAAATAAATTAAAGTTACGTCTTTTGTACTACCTTGACGCCCTTTTCTAGCTTGGCCTTCTCTCCTACAGCTGTTATCCCATAGATGAGCTTCATATCTTCCTGTCCATCTATGTCTGCAAAAAAAATCAAGAAAATTAAACCCCACTTATTTTTTCATCTAAATCTACTAAAATATCAAATACCCATATAAAAAAATAATTAAAAAAAATTATACCTTGTTACACCTCTGTAGATTGAAGTTCTTTGACCAAAAGTATCAGAAATTTTCTTACAACTCTGAGAATCAGCTACAGCAACAATCGCCTTTTCATTTTCCGAGCACTGATTAGTAGTCGTCGTAGCAGCATTAACTGCCAACGACAAAGCTCCACCTCCGCCGCCCGTAGGCAGCAAAGGAGCAGCAGCTACACACTGTGAATAACCCAAATCATTACATGACTCATTAGTACCAAACTCAGTACCAACTGAGTTATCAACTTCCGAACCCGAATTAGCCGAAAAAGCTTGAAACCCAGTAATGTTCTTGAAATCTTGATGTTCATTATAGTTATTATAAACAGCAGTAGCAGCAGACCCATTTTGATTTTCATAGATATGAGTTAACGAAGACGAATCTTGAGTCAGTGAAGACGAATCACCACCCAGAAAATCCTCAAGCTTTGGTGGTGGATGTTCAACAAAGTTCTGAAAAATCGAAGAATCGGTATTGATGTTCAATCCTATCACCTCCTTTTCAGCTTCTGAATACATCACTTGAGGTTTCGGATTAGACCAACCTGCAACAATGGTGACAAAAAATTGGGATAAAAATGAGATTAATTTATTTTTTTGAGCAAAACTTAGTGACCAAGTTTTGAATTTATTTGCAATAGAAACAAAACTTATGCTGAGCTAAGAAAATAAAATTTAATAAAATTTAATAAAATAAAAACAGTCTGTTAAATAAGAGATGATGATGAATGAAAAAAATGTTTTTAGCAGTAACCGAAACAATATCATACACACACGGTTGCATATTCTTTGTCTTTTTCCTCAACAACCAAATGGAAAAAAAAAAAACTTGAGTCAAAATCTCTATTGTCATTTCACATTTGAGTTTCGAAATTTACTGGTTCGACTAATTTACATTCATGTTGTAATGGACAAGAAATAGATATGGGGTTTTAGCTCTAAAACTTGAAAAGAACTAGTTTTTATAACTCGAGAACTCTGATTAAGGTTGTTATAAGCTATAGACTAATCTAGATTCACATTAATCATTGAAAAAAATGATATGGGATTTTTAGCTCTAAACTAAAAAAGAACTCATTTTTATAGCAAAAACTCGAGAACTCTGATTAAAGGATTAAAGGGATTCATATAGTCACAAAAACTAATATGGGGCTTTAGCTTTCGCAGCTTAAACTCAAAAACTCTGGTTAAAGATTAAGATTTTAACTCTTGAACTCTATAAAAACTAGATTTCATAACTAAAACTAATTTTAAAAAAATCTTTAAAAAATGGGTTTTAGCTCTTGAACTTAAAAGGAAGTCTATGAACTAAAACTCGAAAACTCTGATTAAAGACGGAATCTTTATTATGATTTAACCAAAAGGGAATGAGGTTAAAAAAAATGCAAAAACTTACCATGAGGAAAGAAGTTATCAGCAAAATAGTACTGATGAGAATCAGCAGAAGAAGAAGCAAGATCAAATTTCATGTTGGATTGATGATGATGATGAAGCATAGAAGAATTATTATTATTATTAGTATTATTCTGATGATGATGATGATGAGAAGAAGTAGAGTTCAACATTTCCATAGAAGACAAAGAAAATGATAACCAGTTGTTGTTATCTGGAGCCATTCTATAAAAACAAAAAACTCAAACACTCTTCTTTTTTTTTTCAAGAAAATCCTAAAAACAACCAAAACCTAGTAAAAAAAATAATCAAACTTGATTAACCATTTGAAGAACAACCCATTAAAGATTGAACAAAAGGGTGTCTAAAAATATAAAAACTTTTGATTTTTCTACTTGTTGTTTGTTGTTTTGACTAGAAGGACAAAAGGGGTTCTTGAAAAAGTTAACATGCAAAATTTAAAGCAGAGGAAGAAGATGAAAAACAAGAAACAGAGAGTTTTAATGAGTTAATAAAGAGAGAAAAATTGTATAATATAAAGTTTTTTTTTTTTTTGTTGTTGGTAGAGAAGAAGAGGAGAGATTTTTTATGAGAAGAGCATGTGGTGTAATATAATGGGAGAAAAGAGCGGTTTCAGCTGCCATTCGGCGTAAATTCAGAGGGACAACATTTGAAGAAACTATGGAAAAAAAAGAGGAATTTTTAGGGAAAAAGTGAAAAAGTTGAGGGGCTAGTAAGTTATTTTAATTAAATAATAAGGGTGGTACTTAAAAATTACAACAACAATATATTTATGTAATGTAATTTCCTTATTCTCTTTTGAGAATTACACAAATCTCATTGTCTTAATATTCTTATCATTTTTCAAATTACAAAAATCTATTATATTTAGTGGAATTCAAATACATCTCAAAAATGTCTTGATACATCGCATTCTGATTTTAGATACATCGCTCAATGTCATGATATACCGCGTATGATGATGTATCTGATCGATATCGCGTAAAGTAAGGTATCTGATCGATATAATGCGTAAAATAATGATATATTCGACTGATACATCATGTATAGTGATGTATCCGAGAATAGAAGAGAGTAGGAATTTTTGTATTTTTTTCAAATGGTAGGGAAAATTAGTGAATATTATAAAATAAGTTGTGTATTTGGGTAATTTTTTCTTCTTTTTTCACCCTTCGGTTTTAATTCACGTCGGAAAGTTTCATAAGGATAAATCGCTTTCTAAGAACAACTCAGTATTCAAGACAATTCGAATTTAAGACCTCTGATTAAGAATGAAAGAGTAATATCACTGTACTACAATCGTTATTAGTATATTCATGTAGTATTTCACTTCAGTTAGAGTGTACACTCATTTTATGTAGATCTTTTGTGAGATAAATAGATTATTTCAATAAATCCTCAACGCAACAATGTATTATCAGAAGTGAAAAAGTAAAGAAGCTTGTAAGTGATTTTATTAAAAAAATAATGAGGTGTTATTTAAGAATTATGCTTAATTTATACGACATAGTTTGAATTCGATAGTAAAGTAGAAACAATAAATTTATCGTGATTTATTTAAATATATTTATATTATTAATTTTTATAATTTAATATATTTTTTATATAGTTTCTAAAATATATAAAGTAAAATATAATATGGGAGGTGTGAGGGGGAGGGGGTAGGAAACAGTGACTTTTTAGCACTGCATAGTAGAAAATATGTCTCAAACAAAGCCGCGAAGAATCCGGGCTGGCGGACAATTTTTTTTTTTTTTAACAACAAAATAATTTTTGAATATGTTGAAATTTACAAAAAAAATAAAAAATTATGAGATTAAATTGAAATTTCAGTATTTATAACTATATATATTAGGTAAGTTATAACGATGTTAGAATTATTAAAAAGCTTGAGATTGACAATATATAATAATTTCAGAATAAAATATAGGATCATATCATTATGTAGGTTTGTTCGCTATTATATGTTGAAATTATTTGAATGTATATTAAAATTGGTTTCAAATTTCACTAAATTTTATCAAAATGAGACTTTATTATTTAAGTCACAATGATATTAAAATTATAAAAAAAAATATGTATCAAGATTTAAATAAATTAAAGATACTGACAGTATAAAAATATGAAATTTAAAACCTTTATTTTGTCACTTTATTAAGGTCTCATTGAGAAAAAACGTGATCTTATTTGGATGGTTGTTATGTATATTTTTATTTTTACTGTTTTGATAAATATAACGTATGAATAATTTGTATCATTCGTAAAAAGAGAAATTACATTAAATAATTTTATTTGTCTTTATGTATTGTCGAATTCCTTAAAAACATATCATAAACAAATAGCTAACACACGCACTTCATATGTTAGCAATCAACTATTAGGGAGACAATATTTAAGTGACCCACTAATCATGTCTAATTTACAAGTTTAAATGAAATAATTAATACTTTTATAACAATTTCGAAGTAATCATTATGAAGAAAAATCTAAATCTGAATAAATACTATACTTTGAACAACAATAAAATGCTCTTTCGAAAAAAGAACAAAAAATGATGGTCACTATCTTTATCACTTTAGCAAAGTTATATATATATATATATATATATATATATAAAATTGCCCTTATCTCAAAAGTAGAGAGACTATTTTCAATAAATTTTTATCTCAAAAAAAGCAGTCCAAAGTTATCCAAAAAAAAAAGAATGAAAGTACAAAAAACTACACTTAATACTTAATACTAACAAACAACGGATGGTAACATAACAAAAACTACAACAAAACAATATAATAATCAAAAATACAATAATTTAACATATAGTATCAGAAATTGAAGGACAATAAACTACGTAAACAAAGTATTTCCAGTAAAGTACTATGCACAATATGATGTAATATCAGACAATTTGACCTTTTAAGTTATAGATTACGAAAATACCTCATTTCATATAAATATAATTCATTGAAAATTAATTTAACATAAATATTGGACTCGAAAAAATCATTTTATCTATAAATTACAAATTATATCTATTTTACTTTCGAACAATATTTTCATCTGATATTTGATCCTGCATTGATCTCTGGCTAATTCGTATTGCATCCTAAAAGATTTGTCATAGAGTAAAATATTTCTTATCAAGATATTTTACCTTTCAAAACGACTCAAACTCAAAACCTAGTAAAAAATTAAACAGTCTTATTTATCCTACCACAATCTTAATCTCGTTACTTTCAAGTTTTAAAAACATAACTATTGTTTTTTTTATATATATCTAAAAACTTTTAAAAAAAATTCAAAGTAAATAAAATGTGAAATTTGAGTTGACTTTTTATTTTGAACCTAACTAATGTGTAAAAGTGTATGAATTAATTAATGTCATTCTGAACATTGTATTTAGGTTTATTTATTACAGTAAGTAAAGTGTGTCACCCTTTTCTTCACACTTGTCCAACATGCCGATTAGTGTTGCCACCAATAACTATTATAATGTACTATGGTCCATCTTTAAGGTTGTGCAAAAACAAAAACATAAAAAAAAAAATAGCTATGAATTAACGATAAATTATTTTTTATTGCTAAATAACAAAAATATATTGTCTAGCAACGTAATTTATCTATCCTTAATTTTTGTTTTCTTTCGTAGTGTTATTTCACTATCCAAACACTCGAAATTTACAAAGTATTTTAAATGGATTATACATGTGTAAAATATAAGCAGGGAAGGTAATTTTTTTCTTTTTATATTGATATAAATACTTTTAAATGTTTAGTTGCTAGAAAAATAATCTATTTTCATCTAAAATATTATTTTTGGTACTAAACACTTAAAAACTAAAATAAGTTTCTTAAAGTAGAGCTTAGTTACTAAAGAAAAAGAGAAAAAATGTTAATTGAGCAAAATATACTTCATTAGAATCTTAATCAATTATTATTAGACCGTGGCAACTTGTCAACTCGCAACTGCAACTCTTTGGGTGTACAAAAAATGAATTTTTTGCTATAATGCAATAACTTGCAAATCAAATAAGAAAGATAATCTGTAATAGACATATCGCTAATGCATATGAATTAATTTTGTTTTTAAATATAGAAAAAATGTTCCCATATTATTAGATTCTTGTATTGATAGTGACTTTAGTCATTCAAGAGTCCATAATAGGGTCATCATTTTTATTTATTTTTCCCTTTTGATTTTAGATATTATTATTTTTATAATCATAAGAGAGAATAATATTTTGTCATATAAATGATTGTATGTATATTGGTAGGGTCTGATAATCTCAGCAATGTCACATTAAAAGGGAACAAAAACTCAACAAGATCAAAATCTATATAATGGCCAACACTTGTGGACATTTTTTTAATAAAAAAAAAATAGAATGAGAATTTCTTTGATTGTGAAAGTTTAACCAACAAGTTCATATTTAATGTATTTTGAAATAATACTTATTAGTGGCTTTTTCAAACATTTTCTATTTTAATCCAAGAATCCCACTTCATGTTGTTTTAATTAGTGCCACATATTTTGATTATGAGAATTAATTAACAATTATGTCATCTCCATAATAATCATTTAGAGGACATTAAGTAATAGCAAAAATAAAATGTTAAAAAGTGGTGTTTTTATCACCTTGTCATGAGTTTAATGAGGAGGATATTTGAAGAAATTCAGTTTCACTCACCGTTAATTTATAAGTTAATTAAAAACTACTTATATAGAAAAATATAAGCAAATAAAGTCATTTTTCTTGTTTTAATAAAAAAAAAAAATTAAAAATCCTTATTTTTTTGAAATATTTGATTGCCAGAAAATGATTTAATTTCTAGAATATGTTTCTTTCATATCAAACACAAATATCATCAACAAAAGTGTACATGTTGCTAAAAACAAATATCATGGACTAAACGAAATTAATTCAATAAAAAGTCTCATGTTCGAGTCCTATAAATGAAAAAAGAAATTTTAATAGGAACTTTTTTACTTTTTAATGAGTTTTACGCAATAAAAAATAGAATTAATCGAGCAAGCAAATATCAAATATTGAATGACGAACAAAAGAACACATATACAAAATTAAAGAGAAGAATCAACCGGCTCTAAATTCTAAATACATTATTAATGTAGTTAACAAGTCCCCGACTTCACCTCCGGTGCCTGATTTCACATTACTATTCGATTAATTCAAATTTGTATTGAGTAAAACTTATTTACGGAAGAAACGTTCCTCAACACAATTTATTTCACACTTAAAACTCAAATTCAAAACCTTTATAAATAAATATCAAAAGAACTTATCCATCCCACCACGATCCGTAATTTTAATAAATTGAAAGTTGTTTAGTCAAGAAGTATCCCTAAAATTACTCTAAGAGACAAATTACCGAGAAAACAGCAAGGAAACAGTAACCCTTATCATCTGGGGAAAAAATTAAATATTCACTTCGATCCCTAATATTTGTCTTATATTGAGTTTAGTACTATTAAAATTCAGAAATTAGTCTTGTTAGGTCCTCCAGTTTTTAAGGAGGGTGACCTATTTATTGCATTCGTGCAAATTACAAATCCCCATATTATTATACGTACATTAATTTGTACAAATTTCTATATATACTGTGACTATATATATATATATCTCGAGCCTGCTAAAATAAAACACCTAGACTTCTCCCTAGCCTATAATGTATACATGTATAATATCGTTTTTAATTTTTATATACTGACAATATAACAAAAAAAAATTAATTAGGTGTAGGTTCAATTTTAAACTTATATTGTGTTATAAAAGAATCAAGATCAACTATGAATTTATGTTATTGATATACTATCGTTCAATAAGACCGTTGATGAATTTTAATGTTTAGCTATATTATAACATTTAGTTAATTAAATCGATTAAAAATGTTAAAAATATAAAATTATGAACTCCGAACTTAACCAAAGTGTGATGGGATAAGGAGTTGGAATATGGATTATGAACTTACGGAATTAAAATTCTAAATTTGATTTCATAACGATTAATATATACGTATGATAATTAATAAGATAGTAAGAGTTGTAACTTTGAAATAAATTATATTACTTGCTACGACATTTTAAAATATTTTGCGTTTAGTGTGATGTGTGTGGGTTGGGGGGGGGGGGGAACTAACATATAGGTACAGAATTATAGAGTTATATGAAGGTGTTGACCTATGACTGCAACATACGTACAAGATTAATTATTTTTTAGGAATTTGCAAATAAAGGAAATGAGTTTAACATTTAATTTAGATATAGGAACAGTCAAATACAGTCTCGATTTGGTAAATTGGTCCTACGGAATATTCATACATAAAGAAAAAAAAGTTTGTAGTTTTGTTATTTAATTTATGCTTTATTAAAATAAATATATAATGAGATCTCGTAAAATAATTGAAGTTGATGATGTATTACAAGTGATATCTCATAATAGAGGTTAGAGATTGATTCTTTCAACCAATGTATTTTCAATTGAATTTGTCGCACTTAACTTGTGTAATGCAGTTTACGTCTGCATAATTTTATAAGCTACTGCATATAAGCGAATATATCTAGTGCATATTCAAAAGACAATAATAACGCATTTTCAAAAAATTTGCTATATATATTTTTTCTTCAAAATAGAAATTTCTTCAATCTTTTTATGAATTAGCGGATCATGACTAAGTCAAAGTGTCAACAACACAACAAATATCACGAATATTAAAAATCATATTTACTCTATGATCGAAAAGTATGTCAAGTAGAAGAGAGTTGTCAAGTCGAAAATTATTTAATTAGATGAATAAATATTTATTATAATTTTAAAAATATAATTTTTTATTATTCGAAAATGGAACACATGCATCATCAAAGTGTGTAGAACGAAAAGTAGTTTACAACCTGTATTTTTGTCTTGTTTAGATATGAGTGAATTAAATGATATTTTTGGACACAAGTTAAACAATATAATATATCTAAATAAATAAATATTGCATGTGTAAATAGCAGCAACACGTAAATATGGATTCATTCGTTAGAAATAGCGGTGCTAATGTAAATCTATAATAGTAAAAAAAAGTAGGCTCCGTCTGTTTTTCTTACCTCCTCATAATTTATATTTAAGTTATATAAAAATACATCGATAATTTTTTAAATTTATCTATAAATTATATAAATATTTGAATTATAATTCATTTCAATTAAGTATTTGAATACTTAATAAAGTATTTCTATTAAATGTTGTAATTAATGTTAACTACATAGATAAGTTAGTTATCAAACACATGTTTTAATAATATATTCAAGCATATATCAATTGTTCTGATATGTATAATTAGAAGAAATGATGTATATTGTAGTATTATTTATTTAATCACCTAATAAACGCTTGAATATACGTTTAAAAGTATTTTTAAAATTTAGTCAGAACAAAATTTATTTATCGTGTATTTATGTGTTCAATTTAAAATAATATGATTGTAATGAAATTTAAAACTCTTAATGTGGGACCCACAAGATTTCATAGGTGTGACGTGGCCACTTGTTGTGCTCCCTTGAATAAAGACACATAACTTGCTATTTTTGTGTTAAAATATTCTCCCTTTGACTCTTCCTTTTGGAATTTTCAAGTAGGCACCTAAGGTTTTTTTTTTTAATTCTTATTTGATATTTATGTTAGAATTTCATTATATTTGAATTTATACTCTGTATATGACTTATTTATAAGGGTGATGCTTATAATATAATTTTTTTTTCTTCTTAAACTTTAAAAAATCAAGATGTCAACTTTAAAATGGAGAAATTTAAATCATCCCATCATAGTAACGTTGGTAGCTTGAAGTATGAAATACTTGGTCAAAGGATTTTCTTATGAAGTAAAACAAATTAAAATTACGTACATGCCTTTTTGAGCAAGCAAGTGAAATTCGTACTAGTAATAATAATAAATAAATAAAAGGATGAATTTTAACACAGAAAATTATATTATTACTTGTATTTTCAGCAAAATTATCATTTCCACATGTTAATTATAGCTGGAAAGTTTCAACTAGTAGTCCAAAACTAACTTATGATCTCGTTGTAATCAGATCACAACTTATTATATATCCCCATAGGATATAATGTTTTCTTCATTTAATTGTTTATTAGAGACTTACGGTACACACTACAGAGATGAATTTAAGATTTCAACTTGATGGAGATCATTTGATATATTGGATAAGCATATGTATTAAATCGCCATATATCAATCGCTTGTTCGGTTACTAATGACATAAGTTACTCCTAGTTATAGAAGGTGAGCATCGAAATAAGTCATTTCGAAATAAATAATAAAATGACAAAAATACCCTTATTGTTACTCAAGCAAGCCATATTATAAGCATATGGGATGATTTGTCTTTAAAAGAATTATTTCTTCAACAACTCCAAATGTTATCTTAAATATTTAGTTCCATAAAATTAGTTTTAATTAATTTGTTTTATTGAGGGAAGAAGAGAAGATCAGAGAGCTCTACTTTTAAGAAGGCAAATCTGAGATTAGAATTGTCTAATTTGATGGAGGTAGAAGTGGAAGTACTTGATCCAATAACAAGTTAATTTCTTATTCTTTCTTTTATTATTATTAAAAAAAAAATTACACCCTCAATTTTATATTAGTTGTTTACATTACTGTAACTCTGATCAATTTATAAAATTAAGATAAAATTAATTAAATTTAATATCCAAGAGAAAAGGAAAGAGCGGAGAGGTCTACTCACGTAAGACCGTTCGTGATTTCCACTGTCCTATTAGGTACATATACATTAGAATGTGAACAGTTAATATGAAACGGTGTAAATATAATTTAAATGAATGAGAAAACTTGGAATTGGGAAAATGGTTTACCCGATGCCAATTGTAAATGGGTTCTCCTCGGGTTTTCCGTTGAGCCGACCCAACTTGCACTTTTCCGGTTCCCAAGTACCATTTTAATTATTTTCTCTTAAATTTTTCGTCGTTCGATGTCAGATATTCATATTAAAATTCAATTAGTCGGATTAGACGATCTCATTTCACAAAAAATTGTATACACAAATATTAAGTACCAAAGTTTTTGATATGTAACAAGTTTATAGCAGACATATAATGTTTTCTCAAGCTATCGTAAAAATACATATAAAAATTTTAAACTACCACAATATGTCGCAATTTTTTCTTTTTTAACGTGATCTCATATTCGAACGGGACTTTTATGGTCCATACTTTCTTTTTTCTATTTTGATTTATTGATATAGAATTTACATATGATAAATGCAAGCATTTTCATATTATGATATCTTTTCACAATTGAACGATTGTGAAAAAATGAGTACATGATTCATTAAATAAAATTAATAGTTTAACTTAAATAATTAATAGGTACATGAACTGTATATGGTCAATTAGTTTATAGTTATTCCGATTTACGTGCTGTAAAATAGTTTTTGTTTATTATAGTTATTATAATTATTTTATTTCATTTTTATAAATGACTCATAATTGAATATTATTTTTTGGTACCGTACATTAAACACTAATGTTGCAATTGGTTATAACTTTAGGTGACTAATAATTAAAGTCATTGGCCTAATTCTTTTTTAAAGGCCATATTTAACGGCACGTGACATCACACGTGGTTGTACTATGGAGATAACAAAATTATTATTATTACTAAAATAAAATTGATTATTAAATTAAATAAGCATAAGATAAGAAGGATTTGAACTTTTGAACTAAAGGAAAAGCATTGTACATTCGTACTCCTTTTGTGTAAGCACCCGTTAAACTCGATTAATTTAAATTTGCTTCGTATAGAATTTATTGAAGGAGAAGTATTGTTTATTGGAATTTTATTTTATATCTAGAGCTTGTTAAATTGAAGGGAAAAAAAATACAAGTATCAACTGCTATGAATTAAGTAACTTTGAGGGATCGAAAGTAATCTTTTATATATAAATCACATAATTTATCGAATCAGTTGTGATAGAGATAAGGATGCATGCTAACGAAAGATAAATCACATAATTTATTATTTCTCTTCTTTCTTGATCATTTTAAGTTCTTTTATCTCTTTTTTTTCCTGTTATTTTCTCCAACCACTTTTGTGTTTTTCTTTTTAAATTCAAGAATCATATCCCAAAAGGAAAAGAAAAAGATTACAAAAGAAAAAAAGAACTTTCATTTTATTTTCAAAATATTTTCAGAAACTAAAACCTTTCAAAAGAGAAAAAAAAACTAAATTTCAAAAAGCAAGTAAAATGTGTCATTGGAAATTAACTACACTTCAATTCCAAATAAGTTAAAATCAATTATATGAATCCTCGTTTCTTCAATTAAAACTCATGTCATATTTTATCCTCAACTAGTAGTTACTAACTATATAGATTTTTTTCTTACAAGTTAAAATCGATTATATGAATCCTCGTTTCTTCAATTAAAACTCATGTCATATTATATCCTCAACTAGTAGTTACTAACTATATAGATCTTTTTCTTTGATTGTGTTTCTCTTTAATTAAGTTTGTATTGATACCAAACATTTTAAGGTTTTTTGATCCACTTTCTTCTATGTGATTTTAATTTAGGTTTATCTTGTCCTCTTTTAACACCTCCACTTATCATATTTTCATGGCTACAGACCAGTATATTTACAGATCAATGCAAAATATGTCAAATTAATTAACCATCGTCATCTCAAGCAACCTTCTCACATTTTATCCTTAATATTTGCTACTAGCTCTTTTTCGCAAATGTGATCATTATTTTTAATCTTATCTAGTTTGGAATGATTGTACAACTTTCTTCGTATCCATATTTTCATAACACTCATTTTATGAATATGCTAGACTTTAGTTGGTCAACATTCATTACCATATAACATAATCACCCTTATCATTATTCTATAGAACTTACATTTTACTTAATTAGTAGGTATCCTTTTAAAACATAACAAATTCTTTCACTTCAATCATCCATTTTTAATCCAAAAGTAAAATATCATCAATCCAAAATATTTTCCAAAAATTTGTAATTAAAACTAAAGGAAAATCATATTAAATATTATTTTAAATCTGAATGCTATCTAATTTTGTAAAAATCATATCTACTTGTAAAAGATAAAAAAAAAAAACTAAAATACTTTATTTTACTTATTTAATAAAAAAGATACTACAATTAGTCAAAAATATACACAAATAGAAACCTAATCCCATTCAGACTTAACTTATATAATTTGAGAATGTCTGAACATAAAGCTAAGAATCTAAAAAAATAATAATCCAATTTTGAAGTTTATCCCAAAAACCAAATCACCAAAAAAAGAAAAAATAATTTATCTATTTTTTTTTTAAAAAAAAGAACAGCTGTGAATTAAATTAATTAAAATATTATTAGCGGTTCCTATTTGTTCCATGTGGAATAAATCTAAGAAAAGGTAGAAATAAATAGCAAAGTAACATGCAAACCATGACCTATGTTCATCACAATTATCACCCTAATACTATTATTAATTCAAGAAAATAATCAAAGATCAACAGCCATGATTTGATCTTATCTTAATTACACTAATAATATCAGGTTAGCTTGTGAGCACTTTAACTAATTTATCGAATTACCTATCCATTTTATCAGCTCAAGTTTCCAAGATAAAATTCATACACATGCTTATAAAAAAAATTGAAAATTGATATTTTAACTTGAGATCTCAACGATTCATTTTTAATACTTTATTATTTAATCATTTGA
Source organism: Solanum chiquidenum (assembly GCA_029582725.1). Taxonomy (NCBI): domain Eukaryota; kingdom Viridiplantae; phylum Streptophyta; class Magnoliopsida; order Solanales; family Solanaceae; genus Solanum; species Solanum chiquidenum. The sequence continues at coordinate 6,875 of JAJOOS010005302.1, read as the reverse complement.
TATTTGTATGTACTTGACTAATTCGAGTTTTTATCTCAAAAAGTCCACTATAGATACAATTAAATGTTTCTATTAAAGACGACTCAATTTACATATTTTGAACACAAATTAACAACGCACGAGACTTTGGTTAAGGGTAGTAGTAAACTAGTAATGCTATTTTGATGCTTTTTGTTTTTCTTCTTCTAAATTTTCTATTTATGTTTAATATTCATATACTAAAATCTTAAGTAATTTCAATTTGTGTTTAATAGATTAAATTAAACTACGCAAAAGCTCAAATTTATAATCTGTATCTAAAATAAAGGAATCATATTCATCACATCAATCATTTTAAGTATCAATCATTTTAAGTGGTGTTGTTCTAGTGTCTTAATTAATATAAACACAAGATTTCCAAATAACTAAATACATTAATCAAAATGTGTATAATACCTTCGAGCAGGTTCGCAATATAGGTAAAATAATTTTAAAATCAAAATGTCAGAAATTCACATTAAATAAATAAAAAAACCCGTAATTTATATCATGTCTATATACTCTTTTAGAAGGTAGTAGTATAGTATATAAAGTATATTAATTAATTATATTATATAGTTTAATAAAGTGATTTAATTATGTTTTACGGCCCCTAAACTCGTGCATTGTGATCACACTAACTTTTGACCATTGACCAAAGGCACGTGCGTGGTATCTTTTGACTCAAATATCTCGATGATTACGGAGCGAAACGCACGTGCACTTCTGCTATTTTCGAACAAATTAATTATTTTTAAAAATATTTTTATATTAAGACACATTATTTTTTGATATTTTGGTACATACTTACCGTCCTCTAATTATTAATTTTGTTATTATTTGATTATATTATTATTTGTTATTTTATTAAATTAATCTTAACTAGGATTGGATCCTCTGTCATCCCTTTAAGGACATTTAACTAAGAGACAATATAAGAATTTGGATTCATTGCATTATTAGATTAGAGGTCCCACTTTGTAAAGGCAATGGAATTTCATAGATTTTTTAGTATTATGATCATGACTATGATATTTCATTATAAATACTTGTTTAAGAGATGGATTATTCTTTGATGAAATGAATTATAGTAATTGCGATATGAGTTATTGATCGTTGAAAATTCTCACAAAACGAATGAATTATTGGTTTTTATAATATAATTTATAAATCTTCTATTAGGATGTGAATATTTTCTTCTTTATGCTTTTGAGTTTGATTGATTATTGTCAAAGAGAAGAATTCATTGTTTAGGTCATATTTTGGGTCTGTAGCTGACAACGATAATGTTTTTTTTGTCGACTATGGTAGATTAATAAGATCAAAATTGATATAGAGGAGAATAAGTTGTTTTTTAGAGAGTCGATAACTGGGTACGTAAATCGTTCACTCTATTAAATAACCTTTATTAAATTCGACGTAGAAGGCTCAAATGAGAGATGTGGATTGAGTTTAAGTTGTGATAAAAGAAAGGGTGTTTATTATTTCATCTTTCCTATCCTATCCGACATATATATTGCAATGGAAAAACTTTGTTTAAATACTCATAATGATATAGTTATATGTTATAAGTAGGATATAGAATGGTGACAAGGTAATGAGGTAAGTGATACCCTTTATGAATGGACCTGATTTAATAACATTTATAACGATCATAATAAACTAGATTACGTTTTAATTATCAAAAAATGATAAAGAATAGTGGTACTTTAATAATAGCATTTTAAGAATGGTATATTAAAGTGTTAATATTACCAATATAATTTAAGTTGGACATAAATCTAGTGTGGAGAAGATTTGCATTTTAGGGTTTTAGGTCTTGTTGTCAATCCTCAATAGCAATTAAAAAAAGGATAGTTACTCTTACACATTTGATCGCTCTGTAAAAAATATTTACATGTATAAATATATCTGGCCATTTGTAGGCTATTTTCTTGAATGAACGATTATTTACGTTAATTTCCCATTAAAGAAGTACGCTTATAATATTTTGCAATTTATATATTTTTCAAAGTAAGATTTGACATGATTTAGATTTGGGCAAATTACAGAAATCACATACTTTTAAAGCAAAATTATAATTTATCCCTTAAAAGTTTATAATTACAAAAATCCCTCAAACGGATACTATAATATAAGCGCTGATTTATTAATCTAATGCGCGAGATACATTAATCGTTAAGTAAAATACATTACATTTTATGCATGATACACTGATCTGATGTTCATTTTATACATGATACGCTAATCTGATGCGCGAGATACACTAATTTGATGCGCTGATACATTAATCTGATGCGCGAAAATGAGGGATTTTGGAAATTTGTAAAACTTATAGGGGATAATGGTAATAAGTAAACTAAAAGATGGGATTTTTGTAATTTTTCCTTTAGATGGGCAAAACCTATTAAACTTCATGATTTATGACTTAATTTTCTTGTTGAACTGATTTATTGGGCCATATTAAACTGTATTATTGGCATGGGCCAGAATGGTAGTTATCAACCCAATAGAGTAGCCTGAAGTTCAACTTCTCCACCATTTTATTTGAAAGCCCAAGTATATTGTATCCGTATACAAAATCTAACCTAATTCAAATCGCGCGGATACAATATCTGATTGTAACTGTATTTCAAAGTACGTAGAAACTAGATACATGTAAAGTATGTGAAGACATCAACTGTATGTATGACCAACTTGACCCAATGTATATATTTTCAAACTTTGTATACAAGTTAACTGTATAAAGATCAACTGCATGTGAAAGGTATATGAAATGTAAAAGCCAATATCTAAAAACATATGTTGTATGTATATCATACGTGTATATGTCTATTGAGATATTGTTGATCAGCATTAGTAGGTTTTTAGATACAAAGATACGTGTATCTTATATATCTACTATAAAAATTATGGTCTATCCAGTAGATTATATGAACACGTGATAAATTGTTCCTATTAGTCACTTTCGATTAAAAATTTGAAAAAATTTCTGCCTGTATTTTCAATCGTTTGTTATGTAGATAAATTAACTCTACTTAAAGTATATCGTCTTGTATAATTTTAAGCATAAACCTCAATAAGTCGTAGAGCCCCAGTCTGTTCCAATAAGTGCTTATGTGTATAATTAAATGATATGACATATTTGACGCGACTACGTAATGAGCATTTAAGAACACACAAAAAAAATTTCAAAATTTGAAGCAAATTGAAACATTTGATAGTTCATCAGTTACCGCTAAATTTAAGAACTAAATAATTTGGTAAAAAAATAAAAAAGATAAGTGGAGGTGCGGGGAATCGAACCCCGTGCCTCTCGCATGCGAAGCGAGCGCTCTACCATATGAGCTACACCCCCTTAACGTTCTTTGCAAACTTAGCAAACAAATAATAAACACTAATTAGTCTTACAATTAAGAAAATAAGTTTATAAATTTTTAAGTAAGTTATTTTAATATTATGTGTAATTGATGTAGAATTAGGATATTCATTAACAAGTAGGAGTTTATGTAGGGTGGTTATTGGTTCAATTTTATATATTATCAATTTTGTTGATCAATTTTTTATTTGTAAACATCTAAACTGATAACCTAATCATTAATATATTTGTTATTGATTTTGTCTTTTTTATTATTTAACCGATAAGAAAATGCTCCTCTAATTTTATATCAAATCCCTTTTAGTAACAATAACATTACTAAAAGGGAGAAAATTAATTTGAAGTCGAAAATATTTTAAAGATAAAGCTAATATGTCACATGTAAATTTGTGATTACAAAAAAATAACTATATTGATACACATTTATAAATATAAAGACGATATGTTCGATTATTATACTGTTTATGATCAATGACAAGGTAATAATAAAAAATAAATATTTTAAAATTAAACTTAAATCACAGATGAATCGACAATATACACAAAGAAAAGGTATGTTTTTTGTCGTCTCTATATCGAAAAATGAAATATAAAGTTACAAATATAAAGACGATAAACTCGATTATCATTTATGATCAATGACAAGATGTTAATAACAAAGAAATATTTTAAAATCAAACTTAAATTACTGATGATCCGACAATACAATGAAAAAGTATGTTTTTTGTCAGCTTTCTATCAAAAAAGTAAATGCAAATTAACAAATATAAAGACGATAGACTCGATTATTATTTATGATCAACAACAAGATATTAACAAGAGATAAGTATTTTTAAATCAAACTTAAATTACCGATGATCCGACAATACAAAGAAAAAGTAATTTTTTGTCGTCTTTCTAACGTTAAAGTAAATAATAGATAAATACGTTAAAATCGAACTTTATTGGCATTTAGGATAAAATCAAACAGCGAATGCACTTATAGATAAGATATGAAACTCATATGTATAATATGTTTTTCATCATGAATTTTTTTAGTAAGCTGATTTGGTGAAAAATGATTGAAAAAATCATGTTCTATAACATAAATATCCTACTGATTTGTGATAGAAAAAATTTGTATTTATAGTTATAACCATTACTATTAAGTGAGAAATACATATACGGAAAATATCTTATATTTTATTAATCTTGTATAAATATCTGATACGAATAAATTGTTGTGACAACAAAAAGTTGACTTGTCTTTGTAGTCACAACTCACACAAAAATATAAAAGTGTAGTTTTCATTAATTAATATTTAGTGTAAATTACCCGCAAAGAATATCCTCGGATATGCATTATATATCAAACGTCATAGAGCCAATCTCCTTTTTTCCATTTTAACTAATCACATTAAATGTTAATTACTAATAAAATTCTTTTAATCGAAGGGCTCATTTGACACGAAGAATAAAGAATAATTAGTTTTAAAATGGATGAATTTTCAATTTATGGGGTAGTTGGAATTCATAATCGGAGTGAAAATCATCCGTTTGATTGAACATGCTGCCAATCAATATTTGTCGTCTCATATTTGATTAGGATAAAATTACGATATAACTTATTTCAAAATTAGTTATCTTAGAATTATAATATTATTTTTATCACATAACAATTCTAAAACAACTAGTTTTGAAATAAATAATCATATAATAACTTGTTCATCAACCAAACGAGGCGTATAGTAATATTCTAGAAATTTTCTAAATCTCAAAAATCAAAATCAAGTACCAATCAGGCAATCAATATGGCCCCATCTTTGGCATCACCGGCAAAAATCCTAAACTAAAAAATCCAAATATAAAAGATAATAGCATTATTTCCCCCTTAAGCTATTAATAAATTGTACTCTTAGTCCAAATGATATATGATTAGCATATTAAAATGAGTGCTTTTGGTCCCCATTATAAGAAATATGTTATATTAAATCTATTTTTAAAATTATATTATTGCCTAATATAGAGTAACGTTATAAACTTAACATATAAGTAAGACCGACGTCCGATTTCATGATTCACTATTCATTCTTCTCCAATTTGATAAGGATTGTAATCTCGAGAGATGGAGCACTAAAATGATTCACTATTCATTTTGATTTAGATTCTTATGATAGGCGTTTTCCAGAAGTGGGATCTTTTAGTTCCTTCTATTTGATTCGAAACCGATCGATCTAGCCATAAGTAGGTTGAAATTAGTGGAACAATTGATAATCATGACAAATTCGCAAAAAATCACAAAAAACAACATATTCAATATAAATTGAGTCAAAAAAAGAATCGAATATACACAGACTTTATCCTTACCTTCCGAATGAGTATACACCAACTTTATCCTTACCTTCTGAATGAAAGACGTTGTTTTCGAAAGACACATCAAAATAATTGGATCTAAAGTGCAAATTTCAACAAACTTTCAATCAAATATGCTCAGTCAAATATCATAAGAATCTAAATCAAAATTCATCAATAATCAAGGGATCAAAAATGTTACTTACCAAAAATCAAAAAAATTAGACCAAAATTAGTTGTCTTGAGTCTTAACACATCAATATATAAAACCCAAATAATCCTATTCACTTTCCTTTAAAAAATCTTCCCCTCAAGAAATCACACAGAAAATATTCAAAAAAAAACCATTGGTTATTTTTTTCCACCTATATATACTTTCTCCTCACATGTGCTTCACACTCCATACTTTCTATATGTTATGACTTATAAAATTCCCATACAAATTTAATATATAGTTTTTTTTTTTTTTTAAAATCTTTGCCATGGCTATAGAGATGGAGAGAGATAACAAGATTTATGTAGCAATAAATTCAGATATACATGATGGTTTTTTAACCTTACAATGGGCACTCAAAAGATGGAATTCTCACTCAATCACCATTGTTATTCTTTTTGCTTCTAATAACATATGTAAAGATTATGTTGTAACACCAAGTAAGTGTAATTCTATTTTTTTTTATAAAAAAATTGATTAATTTAATCACCCTTTTCTTTTTTCTTTTTTAAATTTTTTGTTGTTGTTGCTGTATAGTGGGAAAGCTACCAAGAGGATCAGTAAATGAAGAAAAATTGAAGGATCTTGAAAAGTTAGAAGAAGCAAAAAATCAAAAAATACTTTGGAGATACAAAGTTTTTTGTGGAAATGTATATGTTTTTTGATAATTTTATATATATATATATATATATATATATATAAACTTTATGTTAACAAAAAATTAATCTTTTTTTGTATAGGTGAAAGTTGAAGCAATCAAGATTGAAAGATATGATGAATCAATTCAAAAATTCATGGTGGATTTGATCTATGGTCTTAAGATAACCAAATTAGTCATGTCATTGACTTTCATGAAACCTTCATCATGGTACACAAAAAAACCCTTTTTAAGAATATTTTTTATAATTTAATTTCAATTTTTTAATTTTTTTT
>JAJOOS010005301.1:0-16544 GCA_029582725.1 Solanum chiquidenum | reverse complement strand
TTTTTTTTACCTATTATACACTCAATTAATTACTTTGAAAAATGTAGAACTTCTTGAAAACCTTAAGTTTTTAATTCATCCACTTCATAATTAATAGGGGTAAAATGGTAAACTCACTATGTCAATAATTATTTTCTTAATAGGTGTGCTAATTCAAAAGTGGATAAGTAATTAGGGACATGTTTTGTTAACCAAAATAAGATCGTGTGTTGGGTACACTAATTTGTACGAGAAATTAGGATAATAACTTCTTGTATTATCTACTAAGATATCTTATTAAAATATTTTTTTAATAATTTTTTTAGTGTATTTCCTAATATTGAGTAGGGAGATATGATCGATATTTGGTATGTCACATTCAATCTTTCTTCATAAAGCATAAATTTTTGAAGGTTATTTTTTATCGAATTTAACTTCATTTTCATATCAACAGATAAAGTTTGTTTTAGAGAAATATGATCTCTTCGAGTTATTTACAAATTAAATATAAAAAAATAATAATTTCAGATTTTTTATGTGTAAAATAAAAGTTTCTCTTAAGAAACACACATAAAAATAAAAATAAGTCTGTATACAACACCAAATCTCCATAGCCTTGAATTATTGATGGAAAGTTGCACTAAAAGAGTAAAACTTTTGTTTTTTTAAAATTCAATTTGAATAATACACTAGTAATTATATATTATATAATTAATAAATATACATACTTTTTATGCCATTAACATAAATAAAAAAATGCATTGATTCGTTGCTTTATTCATCAATATATGCAGGCAGTGGTATCTATCAACTATATCTACTGCAATACAAGAATATTGAAAATTTATTAAGTATCATTACATTGTACGATGAAGGGGTTTGCTTCATTCTTAATCAGAGTGTGATTCAAAATTCTAAATGAACTTTGGGTATGAAAAAAATTATGTTGGGAGCGTCACCCCGAATCGGCCCTAATAGTGTACAATCTGAATTTAATCGGAATTTCAATACGAGCTCTAGACATCAGGTGAGAAATCAAAAAATAAATTGCCCATTACATTGACTAAATAAAAAAAAGTAAAATAAAAGTGCTTTTACTCAAATTGCACACTAGTAGTAAAGAAAATGATACTTTCCTTGTACATACAGCTGGGATTCAATTCTTTTCTCTTATTATTATTATTATTATTATTATTATTATTATAATAATATTGTAATAAAAGAACCCCTTAATTTATTATTATTAATTATTTTTTTTAAAAAAAGAATAAGAGAAAAAGCACCCCAATTTTTAAAATGAATTTGTTTTCAAGAGTGTGAAGGCATATATTCCCTTCTTTTTTTTTGCAGGATCACTAATAATTAATTAATTAGAATAAGTTTCTTGCTCTTATTATATCTCCACGTTTGATTTATCTCTGTTTTTTTTTGCAAATAAATAATAATAATAATTATTATTATAATGTTAACTCCTGTATTCATATTAGCAAACCAGAAATTATAAAAGATGAAAGAAAAAAGAAAAGAACTATCCGAGTCCACAGAACCCACTGCGTGTCCTTGAGAAATTTAATCCCCTCAAGTACCCGAGGTTGTAGATTAATTCCTCCCAAGATAAAACGGATTAACCATTAAAGAAGTAGCGGTACCTCAAACTTCGATAATTTCAACGAACTCAAAAAATGACAACAACGAACCACACACACAGACAAGATCGATCGATTTTGTTTTGTAAGAAATGTATGCAGAAGAAGAGAAGAATTCTATACTGAAAAATGAGAGAAAGTCTCTCTATTTAGAGCCAATTACAAAGGGTAAATGTCACAACTCTTTGAAAAAAGACCTTTCAGAAAGGTCACAACCTTTCAAACGGTCACAACCATTTAGAAAAAACACAACCTTTCATAAAGGTCACAACCCTTCGGTAAAGTCGCAACCCTTCGGGAGAGTCACAACCCTTCATTTCCTATTCACACCTTTAAAACCACCCTTCATTTCCTATTCACACCTTTAAAACCACCCTTCATTTCATATTCACACATTTAAAACCCAAATACTACTACTAATAATAATAAAGTTATTATTGTTATTGTTTATATAGGGGGAAGTAAAAACTAAAAAGGTTTCAAACAAGTTGTTTAAACACGTTATTCAGAATCATATTCTAAAATTATGTTTTTTTAAAAATGTATATGTTCACATTATTATTTAACTCCTTTTAATTTTAGAAATTTAATTAATTAGTTGAACATATATAGTATTCAAGGGAAGATTGAATTCTTATTACCTACTAGTATTAACTTTTAGAAAGGTTTTTTTTTCGGAACGCAATTTTCGGGTTTCAGTTATAGGAACAAAAGGAGCCTCTAACTCAATCGATAACATTTTTTTTCTAATAATATTATTCGCATTTGATTAGTGTTTTTAAACGTTTCATGGTTAAATTGATAAGCAACACTTTCAATTCTATTTATAATATTTTTGGAAACCATTCTATTTTTTTTTTCTGAATCTGATTCTATGTGAAATAATTCACAATATTTGACTTGAGCCGTCATTTTTGTTATTTTCTAAACCACTAATATTATCCCAATTATATGCTGAAAATGACATAAATTAGCTTTTTGGCTTATGATGTTTGGTGAAAAGAACAATTTGATTATCAATTTTGAACTGAAAATCAAGAGACAGTTCAACAATTATGGAACATGAAGATAATCCCACCAATAAGATGGATTAATAGGGGTTCACCATAGAGAATGCGACACGATAGGAGAGTACGTTCCACCGCGTAAGATTGTCAAATCGAAAAAGTATCAGAATCATTAATAAAAAACTTTTGTTATATACCGCTCATCTCATTAGATCATATTATTATCAAAACTTTTGAAGAAGCTTTTCTGCATAGGATTGTCAAATTGAGAAAGATTATGATCAAATGATAATATAAAATATTTATTATATACCGCTCATCTCACAAAATTATATTATGCTTATTACTTTTAAAAGAGCTTTTTCACCACGTAAGATTGTCAAATCAAGAGAATACATGATAAAGACACTTATTTGTTTATCGTTCATTACTTTTAAAGGAGTTTTTTCGCCGCATTAGATTATATCACAATTAAATTCAAAGTCTAGTAAGAATAATTTTGTCTATCACAATCTTACAACACCGTACAATATTTATTTCTAAAAGAGTTTTTCTCGTCTCTTGAGATTCTAGATATCTAGTTAAAAATGTGAAATCTAACAAAGTCTCTTTCTATCACCTGTTTTGTGAAATCTTGTAGTGCTTATTCTTCAAAAAAGTCTTTTTCTCTGCATAAAATTTTCAAATTACAACTATAATTAGATCCGCCAAATACAATTTTATCTATCACTCATTTCACGAAACCATTGTGCTTACTTTTGAAAATAATTCTTTTTGCACGTAAAATTCTCAAATCACAACTATAATAGACGTCTGATTGTATCATTTATCTCACAAAAATATTGATATTTTAGTTGTTATATTTGTTTCCTAAAAGGAATAAAAATATTGTTACTCACAATAACTTTCAAATATTACTGTTTGAATAATTATCATATTGATTTTACTACGACAATTCTTCAAATTAAAATGTAAAGGACACCTTTAAAGATTATTATTTAAATAACTATCACATTTGACTTCACTACGACGATTCTTAAAATTAAAATGTCAAGCACAACTTGAAAGTTTTAAAAATATTTTTGATTTCATTTGACTCGAAAAATCATAAACCTCCAACGAAAATAAAGTGAAAATTATCAAAGAAATATTGAGCCAAGGTAGTAATTGAAGAATCATTAGGATAAAGAAAGAGTCGGTAGTATTTTTTTCAAGAAGATAGTAAAATATAAAATAAAAGGGTCAATAGCCACTCTTTTTATTATTATTTTTATTTTAAAAAAGTATAATTCAAAGTTTGAAGTCGAAAAAAGAATCTTAAATTAATATTTCTAGAAGATTTGACAGTATTTTAAAATGCGTGCCATTGTGGACCCATATTCTTAAATTCTTAATTTGTCAACCTTTTGTAAAGCAAGACTACATCAATTCAACAAATAGTAATTTACGACTATCTATCTTTTTCGGAATACATCAATAACTTTTAAAATTTATTAATAAATTTTTAATGAATTTTATTTAAATATTTAAATTATACATATTTCATTTGAACACCTTAGTAATACATTATAATAAGTGTTTTCATAGATATTTTTTACTTAATTTTTATAAAAGTTATGTATGTGTACACTTAAACTTATTACGTAGATACATTAATTATTAATAATCTCAATAAACCATAACATAGTATCCAATTAATGTTGCTAGATATATAACTAAAAAGATGACATATTTAACATAATAAAATAGAGTAATATTTTGAAATAAAAAAAATAGCTAGTATTTCGTAAAATTAATGCAAATCAATAAATTATTGATGCCTCGTCGTACGTTGTTCATATATACATTTATGTCTTGTTGCTCCATTTTATGTACACGTTTTTGACCCGACAAAATTAGGTACATATATAATAAGATAAATAAATATCTTACCTACTTAATACCATGTTCTATGGTGTTTATATTTTATATGGCGATATTTTATATTTTTTGATAATGATAAAAAGTGAAATGAAATTTAAATTTTATGAACTTTTGAATTTGTTACTAAACTCGTAACTTATTTGAATTTATACGTCATTTGATAGAATTCGAACATATCAAGTGAAATGAAATTATGTAATTTAGTACAAACTATCAAAGAATGTAGTGTAGCGGATTGGATTGCTCCTTTTCTAACCAGAAGTCTCGAGTTTGAGGCTTGGATAATCCTTGGTAGGGAGCACTTCTCTCTGAATGAGATCCTACGCGACACAAATTTAAAATAGTTGGACTCTAATACAAATATCAAACACGGGATGAAAATCAAAAAAAGAAAAACGAAGGTAACCTTGGATAAAACATATTCACGGATTAATAAAAATGTATAAAAATTGTATTGACTTTGTCATTCTATTGAGTGTCTTTTTGTTGTGGTGGGATTTAATAAAATGATGTCTATGAGTAGTATAAATATAAAAATCCCATTACATTAGTGGGGCTTATTGCAAATTGCAAATTGCAAATTAAAAAGAAATTAATTAGTTATAAAGTCGTTATATTAAATCGCCGTGAAGTGGAAATCATTGAAAAATAATTTAAAGTGTATCTAACTTTTGGGTCTTTAATTTGCCACCACCTTTCCTTTTTAATGGGTGCTAATCTCTTTCTTAATCATGTCAATTAACGTGTGCTCTTTTTTTAATTAATAGTGTTTGAGTCAGTTTTTTGTATTTTAATTATTAGATTAGTATGTTGCCTTCTTATTTATGTTACAATAACAATAACAATAACATATTCACCAACAAGGGTTGTGGTGGAGTGGTAAATACTCCTTCATCCTTAACTAAGAGGTTTCAGGTTCGAGTCCCCTTGGGTATGGAGTCCCTTTTGTTAGGGAGCGCTTTACCCCCAATGTGGACTTTTCGGCGCGAATCCGGATTATTATTTCCTTAATTCTCAATCTTTAAACTCTTCTATTAGGTTATGCATGTTTTGGTAAGCTGAAAATACGTTATATCCTGTCTAATTAATAGAGTGCTCCTTAATTTATTTAGTGACATGTGTAACTTTTCTACCTAATTACGGGTATTACATTTATTTAACTGACTACAATTAATTCTAACAAAGAAGCTAACAATAATTAAATTAGTTAACCTGCTAATAATCCAACTAATTAACACATCATGTGCCTCTTAACATGTTATGTCACTGCATTTTCAATTTTGTAATACCAAAATGTTCCTTACAAAGACTTAACAATTTTACATTTAGTAAAAATATAATTTGGAATTGGCATATGATTAATGATTGATATTCAAGAAAATAGTACAAGTGGATGTAAATAAAATAATACTTAACAGTAACATTTATTACTCTATAATTCTACAAATTATTTTTTTAAAAATAAAACGTATATAAATTTTTTCCCTACTTTTTGCGGAGATATAAAGGCGGCAAAGAAAATAAATGAATAAAAAGGAAATCACTTTTTTTAAATGTATATAAGCAAAAAAATAAAAATAATAATGACGAAATTAACTTATTTGTCTTGGGACTTGTGTCCTTGACCGATATATCTCTCTGTCTTCCGCTACCCTTAAACCGCCCAAAATCCACAGTCAAAATTAAATGGATTTTTAAATATATTATATTTAATTTGTTTTTATTATTAAGTAATTAGAAAAAAAAGAAAAGGTAAATAATGAGTACAATCGTAACAACAATAAATTTAGTGTAATTTTATAAGTGAGGTTTGAGGAAAGTGGAATATGTGTGAATTTTATTCTTATTTCATAGAGAAAATAATTATTTCTGATAAACTATCGACTTAAAACAAAATATATTCAAACAAAATAATAGATTTGAAAGATGATTATCCCCACATATGACCTGATATGGATTTTTCTCAATGTCTTTTAAATCGAACATCTTGTACAAGACTCAAATTTACATTTATGTGTGGTTAAATTTAACGTTTTTATTTATTTATGTATTTCCCTAATTCAAAACTCAAATTTAAATGGAGTATTTTTATTTTATTATTAATATTATTATTATTTTTAAATATTTTCTTTTCATATTTATTTTCAAGTCATTTTCTTGTTTTACTTTTACTTAATTTCCTTTTCAATGTCTTTTTTTGGTTCTATTCTTAATCATGTAAATTGACAATTATACCCCCTAAAACCAGGACAAAAGTTGTTGCTCATATTCAGATCCACCTGTCTTTTTTTCCCCATAATTAAAAAAAACCATTGTTTCTGATTCCTTCACACGTGTAAATACTATTTATTAGAACTCCCGACCTAAACCTGTTGAAGTGGTCAGTTTTCTTCTACTTTCCTCGTTTTAATTTACGTGACACAATTATTTTCAACGTGATTTCTTCATTATTATTTTATATACTTATTTGAATTGAGTATTTATTAAAAATAACTTTTCTATCTTCCTAAGATAAAGATAATATTATGTACATATTATCTTTTTTCCTATGTTAACACTTTTTTCTTTCTATTTTCTCTCACAGAAATAACATATTTTTATATTCAGTATTCCTCTAAAACATGTGGTCAGTTTTCTTCTACTTTCCTTGTCTTGATTTACTTGACACTTTTCATTATTTTCAATATAACTTCTTCGTTATTATTTTATATATTTATATTTTTATTTGAATTGAGGATTTATCAAAAATAACTTTTCGATCTTCCTAAGATAAAGATTATATTAGGTACATTTTTATCTTTTTCCCTATGTTAACACTTTTTTCTTTCTAATCCATCTAGTAGAAATAACACTTTTATATTCCTCGTATTCAATTTCTCTATTTTACTTTTCTTGATATATTTAAAATTACAAAATTAACAAATAATTTTAAACTTTTTAAACTTATTAAATTTTTAAATACTCATTTTTTTCAAAAATATTAAAAAATATTTCGTTTATTTCTTAAATTTCGTGCTCAGATAAATACGTTCACATTAATAGAGAAAAAAAGGATTTTACTATAAATACACAAAGAGGTGGGTACCCACAGCTTTCTGTTCCTTCTCACGTGTGAACACCAACTCATTATCGCTCCGGTATTTTAACCCGACCCGACCCGTATGATATTTTTTGTTGTTTTTATTTATATTTTTACTATAAATAGAGAAGAAAGGGGTAGTCGTGTATGCACTCGTGTTTTGATGCGTGGAAAAAATCCCAGCAAAGTTGTTATGGCGAGATCGCGTTGGAAATTCCTCTCTTCATCTTCATCAATCTCCGGTTTGTTATAACCCTAAACCGCCGCCGCCGCCGCCGTACACCGCCGCCGTCGTCGTCATCGCCGTTTTTGATAAATACAGACGAAAACGACTCCGAATTCATCTTTCCAGGTTCAATTTCAGCAATTGCAGTAACTGGCATTATTATTATTATTATTAGAATTAGTATTAGAATCGTTTTGTTATAATGTATCTGATTTTGTTGTTGTTTTCTGTAATTGATGATCGATGATGTACGGATGACGATTTAGTATATGCATTGTTTATTTTTTTTGATTTTTTTTTGCTCGGAGATTGAGGTTTTATTCGGTGTTGTGATTGTTAGGAAATGGCTACAGAGGTAACGAAGCTGTTGTATATAGTGGTAGTAGATGATGAGGAGGTGGAGGAGAGAGATCAAGGGAAAGACTCTTTTAGATATACGCGTTCTGTTCTACAGAGTACTCTGCAACTTATGGGATGTAAACCTCGACATGCGTTTAAGGTGATTTTTTTTCTCGGTTTGGTGATTTATGTGGTATTTATTTTGAGAATGTGCAGTCTTTATGATCTGATTTATGCTCTTCGTTTCAATTTGTTTGTCAGGTTTTAGACGGAAGATGTGTAGAATGTATCAAAATGTTTTAAAACAGATTAAAGGAGTATATGAAAAATAATTTGAAACGGATGGACTACTGTTTTTGGAATATTTTTCGTTCCCTACTGTTTAACTTGCTCATTCATAATTGTTAGTCTCAGTAATTGATTATGGAGAAGTATTGTTGGGATGTTAACAATCTTTCATTTGTTCTGTGAGCTGCCAATATCAAACTGATCAGTTATGAAAAGGAAGTCTAATTAAGTATATATCTGGTCTATCTATTGTTTTTTAAAAAAAGGTTGAAGCTTGAAAGTTAGATTAATGACTATCTTGGTAAAGTCGAGTTTTTTCCCCTAATAATTGTGTTCTGCCAGTGAATGAAATTAATGACTTCTTGTTTTAAAGCTCATGTGTAATGTGTTATTTTTAAATTATATGCTTGAGAATTGGATCAGCCATAAATGCTGCCAAGAAACTCATTCTTGCCT
This sequence comes from Solanum chiquidenum, assembly GCA_029582725.1. NCBI lineage: Eukaryota > Viridiplantae > Streptophyta > Magnoliopsida > Solanales > Solanaceae > Solanum > Solanum chiquidenum. The sequence goes on along the minus strand of JAJOOS010005301.1, from coordinate 7,601 downwards.
ATCCTTAAAAGCAGAATTTTAATGAGATTTGAGATTCCTCTTTAGTAGATACAAAAATTCTGTGTTCATATCCTCCAATAATGCTGTGAGGTTATTGTCGGATCCTCTCAAGATTTGTGCTTTTTTTGGAGGATTAAACGTGTGTGCGGTGGCATTTTTGGAGGATCTGAGCAACGTAATTTTTTTTGTATCCTTCTTAAAGGGCATTAAGTCTCACTTGGGATTCTGCTTTTAAGGATTGGCAAGAATGGTTGTTTTTACCCTGCTGATGAGAGTCCGCCTTTATAAGATTAGACTAGTCCATTGTTTGATGTTCTTTAGAGGATTCTTTTGCATTCTGACTTCCAAATTCTTCTAGAACACATAAATTTAGGGTCATTAATTACTACATATTTTTTTGTTTGTTTGCATGAACAGATAAGCAGAACAGTTTTTGACAAAATGAGAAGTGAATGTATGGGTGATAAGTTGGTTTCAGCAGATAGAGCACAACTGGGACAGGATAACTCTAAAGGACTTCATCATAGAGAGTCCAGTACCTTTATGAATGCATTCATGGATAAAGGGAACAATCAAAGTGAGAGCAGCATACCTTTTGAGTTGTACAAAAGGCGCACGACAGTCATTGTCAAGAGAGGGACTTTCCTAGATGTTGTTTGTGATGCTTTAACCGAATACAAGTATATGGGCCCCAACCAGAGGGCTGACTTAATTTTAGCTTGCAGGTGAGGTTCTGCTGTCTCTCCCTTGGTATTACGAGGTGTATTTCGCTGTTCCTACCCCCCAGACACACATAAAAAATGAAAATAAAAAAATATCACACCTATTTATAAAACAACACGGGGAGGGCATGGGAATTCTTGTTTTGTAGCACATCCTTCTCCCCTAACTTATATGGTGATGTTTTTATTAGTATGTAGCCACTTAAAAAAGAAACCAATCTTTTCTGAGATATTGATCATTCTTTAGCCTAATCTGGAAAACGTTTTTGCTGAAATCTCAAAGTTGTAAGAGAAGCAAAATAGAAGTTTCCATTTTAATGATCTGTATGGTTTCATGGGTAACTGATGTAATTTATCTGCTGTTCCATTAGAAGGCATCAATATTTGTTAGTGAATAGAACAAGTATTATAAAATGAGTCTGCCAGTCTCATCTGATTTATTTCTCAGACTTCGCTAGCAATTTTCTCATCTCCTTGAAATGAGTTGATGCCCGAATTAGTAAATATGCCATTGGAATGAAGGTTCTATTGTCACTCTATGATTTTGCTAAGAAATGCATTTAGATCTCTCCATGGTAGAAATGTGTCTCGTCAATTGCAAATTATGGGAGTAACTGTTGCCTTTGGGGGTTTCCTCAATCACTTTCTATTCAAAATTTAATCGGCATAATTCTGGATTTTAGTCGAGTTTATTAACGTCATTTGCCTTTATTTTCTGTTTCCTGTAGTTGTGGTTATGTATATTAAATGTCACTTCTTAAGTTAGGGGAATAATGGCCCTATTAATTCGTCTGTCCATGGTGATTGATATAGGAAGCTGATGATGTGCTCATTTTGCTGATATTTTTCTTCAGTGTACCTTGTTCTGTATTTTTCACAGAGTTGTTGCTATGTTTCAGGATCCGAGAAAGAAAAGAATCTGTAACTGTGCTATTGTGTGGGACTAGTGGCTGTGGCAAATCTACATTGTCTGCTTTGCTGGTATAAGTTCTCTCATAGCCTTGGCTGTTGTACTAACCTCCTAATTTTTCATGTCATAATCCCTCAGTCCCATTTAATTGACTCTTGATATTAATCTGGCGTATGTCCTATACCAAGTGATGATGGAAGAAAATATTAATGTACTAATTGAAAAGTTAGTTTGATCTGTTACAAGCAAAAGATGCAAAAAAAGCTACAAAGCTCGTTGGGCTTGAAGTGACCAGCAAAAAGTGAAACGCCACGCAGCTTTTTAATTGAAGTGCATAATTTATGGAAAAATAAAAAATTCCATACATGAAGTTGAAGTGCATAATTTATGTAAATCAAACAATACCAAACATGTATGTAATATTGTACTATGATAATCAAATTGCTAACAAAATAATTGATTTCAGTTTCTGAGATGCAATAATGCCGATATTAGTCCAATTACTGTAAGTTGTGATCCAAAGAACCATTTGTCTTTTGTTAGGTTTATTTTGCAGTAATTCTTTGAAGCACATGACTTCACCTATGAAGCCATAATCCCTAGCTTCTCATCGCTTCAAGCGGTAAAGCAATCACTTTTAGTAACATGGAGTTTGACAGAGAAAATATCATATCAAATGTTCAAATTTGATTTGGTTTAAATGAATTTGAACCTATGTGAGAATACTCAATAAATTAAGTAAAATATCTTTGGTGGAATGATCTCAAAAAATTATAAATTGGGACATGAGGCGTGTATTATTGTGGTATGTTAAATCTCCTGAAATGGAAGATTGCCGTGTATATTGGGACATGAGATGTATGATTTTCTTCTCCATTTATCTTCACAGGGAAGCAGGTTGGGTATAACGACTGTGGTGTCCACTGACTCCATTCGACATATGATGAGGAGTTTTGTAGATGAAAAGCAAAACCCTTTACTTTGGGCTTCAACCTACCATGCAGGGGAATATTTGGATCCTGTAGCTGTTTCAGAAGCTAAAGCGAAGAAAAGGGCGAAGAAGTTAGCTGGAATTTCAACCCCACCAATACAAAAAGAAAGTGTAAAATCTCCACCTGTGCGGATTTCAAATGCTGTTGATTTGATTAGTTCCAGAGAAATGGCAGTTGAAGGATTTAAGGCACAGAGTGAGATGGTAATTGATAGTCTTGATAGACTAATAACTGCATGGGAAGACCGGAAAGAATCAGTCGTTGTGGAGGGTGTTCATTTGAGCCTTAATTTTGTGGTAATAATTAATTTTAAATATTGCATATTTTGCTTTTTATCTGGAGGGACTTTCTTGTGGTAATAATTAATTTTAAATATTGCATATTTTGCTTTTTACCTGGAAGGACTTTCTTGTGATGGCTAAGTTGGAGCCGATTTTTCTTATACCTGCAGATGGGACTAATGAAGAAGCATCCGTCAGTCATACCTTTTATGGTTTACATTGCAAATGAGGAAAAACATTTAGAAAGGTTTGCAGTACGTGCAAAGTACATGACTCTTGATCCTGCTAAAAACAAGTATGTTAAATATATTCGAAACATCCGGACAATACAAGAATATCTCTGTAACAGAGCTGACAAGCATTTGGTGCCAAAGATTAACAACACCAACGTAGATAAAAGTGTGGCAGCGATTCATGCCACTGTCTTCGGTTGTTTACGGAGGCGTGATGCAGGAGAGCAATTGTATGATCCAGTCACAAATACGGTTGTCGTCATTGATGAGGAATACAGAAACCAGTGTGCTGCCAATTGTGTGAGCTCTAAGGGAATGTTTCAACTGATTCAAAGAAAAGGTTCTTCTAGGCACTTGATGGCTCTTCTGAACAATGATGGATCAGTAGCAAAAGCTTGGCCAGTTTACACTTTGGGCAATGATGGCAAGCCTATTATGGATCACTCCACTGCGAGTGGAATAGGGACCCCTATGTATGGACCACTGCAGATTGGCAAAGCTGAACCTATTAATCTGCAATTTGGCCATTTTGGGATCAGTGCTTGGCCCAGTGATGTTGGTGGTACCAGTCATGCTAGTAGTGTAGATGAATCGAGAGGTGAGCTGACGGACAATGGCAGCAGGTACTATTCCTCTTGCTGCAGTTCACCAAGGTTGCCTGAAGCACATGCAAAAGAGGTATGCCCAGAAGTTCTGATGGGTTTCCATAAACTAGCGTATAATGCACACTTTCTCTGTATTACCCTTTGGTTTATGGAGCTTGGAGGTCGTATATATTGCTTTACTTATTTACTTGTGTCTTCCATTTAGTTCCATAAGTTCTTTGATGCATTCCCATTTTTCACGATAATTACAGCTCAAAGAGGAACAATCAGTGCATGGTAGTGATGATGAAGAGGTTGATGAACCACTTGAAAGAGATAGTGACGAGGATCTTAGTGATGATGGTTCCAAAATAGTTGATGAGGAGGTATGTTGAATGATTTATATACTTGATGTCATCAGGAAGCTGCTACATATCGTTGGAAGTATGTCATTTCTAGATGATTAGGTCCTAACTAATTAATAAGATCATACATTTTGGTTTGTTTAGTGAATATGCGACTGTATTCAAATCCTCTTTCTTGCCTAACCATTATACTTGTCGTGCAAAGTTCCATTGAATTAATTTGAAGCCCATGTTTCATTGATTTTCAGCTAGCAACTGGGGATTTGATGCAAATTATTGTTTTTTTGTTTAATAATCAACCTCTTTGCTGCTATGCACACAGGAAGGCTCAGTGGATGAGGAATCTACTAAATCAGATGAGGAGTATGATGATCTTGCCATGCTAGATATTCAAGAAGATGGTTATATGACTGATGTTAATGAAGAAATATACAATAAGTCGGAGTTGAGTACTAAGGTTGTACCTGTTTCAGGGGACCAGCTAACTGAAGGTTTCGAGACGTATAGGAAGAGCATCGACCAATCTTTCAGAAGTAAGAGTGCTGTAATTTTGGAGCCACCGCTCGGGAGCTACACTTCTTTTCTCAAAGAGAAGAACGAGAAGAGAGTCCCAACTTCTGGCAACATTCGAGTAAAGAAACGTTCCAACAGCATTCCAACCTTGGGGAAGCATGGGGCATTGATAAATGGTTCCACCATCCCGGAAGGAATGTCTAGGTAACAGTGTAGGTTTATTGTATTGTTTCCTTTTGTGCTCTTGATGCTGTTGAAGCATGGTTTCTTGCTTCCCTTGTGGCCTTCTTTCTTTCGTCTTTGACTTTGCGTAGAACCTCTGTCTTTGTTTTTAGCTCTGGTGAAACGACCGGAAAGAGGTATTACCTCTGTGTATAGAAAGTGCATCTGCATAAATTATGCCAGAGAATGCCTGTTTATTATGTGTTGTTTACTTTGTCCAGTACGCTGAAAAACTTCTTTTCATCTAACAGGTTAAGAAAATATGTTAACTAGCCATCATTATGCATTTTACGTAGATTTCCAAGCTTACTATGGTCAGATCTTCGATGGCATAACAATTCTATCACACTAATGTAGTTCTGTCGTCGTTTACGTTCATTTTCATCTGAAGTTCCATTACTGACATGTTAAATAATACCTCCAACTTGGAATATGCAAATGCATGATTACTCAACCAAGAAAACAAGAACTACAGTATGAGTATTCCATCTCAATAACTTGAAATGGATGCTTCACTCCAACCCCTGGCAGCCACTATTTGATATATGAGACCCTCAATGATTTGCTGCTGTTCTCATTTATGCATTTCCTTTTCCTAACTGCTTGGACATACTTTATTTTAAGTCTTGGGTCTATCGGAAACAACCTCTATCTTTACGAGAAAAGGACAAGGTTTGCATAGACCTTCAATGATTGTATTGTATATGAGATTGTACACAAGAACTAATGTGGTTCGACCTTTTTCTAGATCACATGTATAGTTGGAGTTTAGTACACCAGACGACTCTGTGTATACCTAACAATTCTTACACTAGACCCAATTGGGTTTTATTAAAAATTCAATGTAAAAGGGGTACATAAGTATCAAAATAAAGATAAAAATTGATTGTGTCAATTTGATATTTTGTCAGAAAGAAGAGCATTAGAGTTATTCATGAAAAATGAAATTATCTTAGAGGGAAAGTTCCATCTATCTCAATAAAGTATAGGAATAATTTCTTTACTAAACGGATGTAGGTAAAGGAGCACCATAGAGTTTATTTTATTAAAATGAGATCATTTGTACTTTAAGTTATTTGACAAGATTTTATTTATGTTATTCTTTTCCTTTATTAAATAACTACGGTAAAACCTCACTAAACTAATATAGTTGGGATTATGAAATTTATTATTTAATCGATAAATTAATATTTATTAATTTAAAGAGTGTTTCGACATCGCAAAATTTTCATCCCTGAGAATTTAAATGAATCCACTTGTAAAACGTCATTAATAAACTTGAGGTCATGATTAAAAATCTCGGTTACTGCAATTAAATGGACGTTAATAACTTGTTGGATGGGTAAAAATGATACATGTTCAAAGGTCCAAAGCTTAGAAGAAATTGTGGATACAATTGAAAAAAATAATGTTGATGATAAAGTTGAAGATGATACAATACCTTTGGAACCAGTTACGCGTAAGGAAACACTTATCGCATTTAGAATTCTTCACAATTTTATGGTACAGTTCGAAAAGACAACACCGAAAATTTTGGATGCAATAAGAAAAGTTAAAGATGGGCTTCAACTAGATTTACATTTTAATTAAAAACAGAACACAATAGAATCATATTTCACTAAATTGTTTTAGATATATTTGTACTTTTAAAGAATTATTAATTTATAATATTAATGGAATCATATATTTATATAGGAGTCTTCTGAAAATTTATTATCTTATCGAAATGGGTGTTTTTTCCATTGGCCCAAGTCAGGACCGAAGATAAAATATTATTTTAAAGAAGTTATTAATTAATTGGGTATTAATTTAGTGAGGCTTTAAACACTTGCATATCAAATTTAATATTAATGAATAACAAATTACCACATATCAAACAAAAGACATGTTTATTTTATTTCATAAAAAGCATAATCAATTATATATGATTTTAATCATATATAAGACAAATTTAACAAAATTTAAATAGTCTAACATTGAAATAGAACGAAACTTTTTATTTAGGAGCCAAGGCATCTCCGAAGGTACTGTAGGGAAATGTCATGTTACACTCCTTTAGTTGGATAGCTAGGCATTCCATTTCTAGCAACTTGATTTCAATAGTTTCGATCAATTGTTGATATTGAAGAGAATTGAAATTTTCATAGGAACGTCCTGTATTCTCCGCGTCAAGCCTTTTTTTGCGTTCCTCCTCTTCTTCAAGCTTTCTATTAATCTCGATTAGCTCCAAATTCACCTTTTTAATAGCATTTTTACGATGTACAGTGAGGGAGTTAGTGTCATCAATGTTTGTTGGAGGATTCACCTCCATAAACTTATCCATAATTGAGTTGACACATAGATATCCAATTGAGTATACGGTAGATTTGTTGTCAGGGGAAAAAATCACCATAGCACTTGGACTATCACAAAGTGCTAAGAGCTCAGTTTCTTTCTTAAAAAGGCCAGTACGCCTTTTAGAGAATGTCACACTCCTTTTCTTTTTATTTTGTATCTTCTCAATACGAATTTTTTTGCGGCCAGACCTTGCCATGATTAAACCTAATTTAAGAAAGTAAAAAATTGTAATGTTGGTTCTCAATATCAAAACGTATAAATAGTGATGAAAATGAACTAGAATAACACACAAACAAAAATAGTGTAGGTTAGTTCCAAGGGCCAACTCAAAATTGAATCTAAAGCCAAATTTTAGAGAAAACCCCTAAATTATTTTCTTAAAAAATCTTCATATATTTTTTAATTTAAAGTCTAGTTTTTTAGATTTCTTAAATGTGAAGTC
>JAJOOS010005300.1:0-18674 GCA_029582725.1 Solanum chiquidenum | reverse complement strand
GTGAATAATAAATTGTTCTTTGTAATATGAATTAAAAGTGTATTATACATGTATTAAAAGTGATCAAGTGAAAAAAAAAATGTTATTGCTATAAATGGTAAATATTTTTTATTTATAGTATATTTATGTAAGTTTCCCTATTTTAATTTTATCAAGTGTTTTTTTATGTACTCATTGGGTAGATTAGCTTATGATTGGGATACAATAAATTTGTAGAGAAAGAAGATTGGGAATCAATTTTCATTTATTTAATTTTGTAAATATGACATCTAAATTCTGATAGATCTAGGATTCAAACATGACACAAAAGAACACATCAATCCCCAAACATATGGTTCTTTTTATATGCATGTATCTCAAAGACATCACATGTTTGTGACAAAATATTGGGATCTGGATGTGAAAGGGGTGTTAGAGTAGGTAAAAGTCTCACATTGTTTGAAAAATTGATTGATGGTCTTTTTATATGGACTTGAGAAATTCTCTCCTCGTGAGCTAATTTTTTAAGTTAAGTTAGACTCAAATATCATATCTTTACCTTATCATACAAGGGAGGTTGAGGATACATTATCTTTGATTTTCTTTAGAAATATGAAAACCTAAATTATGACATATAAATCATGAAAACACAAAAGACATAACATGAGATACAAGAAAAGAATAATCAAACCTATTATATCGAGAATTTTTAACCAAAAAAGTGCTTACAGATCATTCTCTTCTTTCTTTTGTCGTGTCATAATGAGAATTATGACATTCATGTGAAAATAACGATTTCCTTTTTCTTTACACTAAAAGTGAAAATAAAAAATTTCTAACCTTAAAAACTAGCTCAAGGAAAATGAATATAAATCCATTAAATCGTAATGTGTGGTGGTGTAAATACTTTGAATCCGACTCATTAATCTTACGTTTAAACCTCGATTGTCAACACATAATGAACGTTTGAATATAAATCTATTAAATGGTATGTGTGGTGGTGTAAATATTTTGGATCCGACTCTTTGATTTTACGTTTAAACCTCGTTTTCTACACATAATGAAGGTTTGAATATAAAACTATTAAATTGTTATGTGTGGTGTTGTAAGTATTTTGGATCTGACTCATTGATCTTACGTTTAAACCTCGTTTATCTACACATAATGAAGGTTTGAATAGTAATCATTCAGATCTCGGTTATTATGTACACTCATTTTTTATTTAAGTTTGAATCTTTGATCATTTAGATCTCAATCATTAACACTTTATTTGAATGATTGTCATGTATTATTTCATAATGTATCGTATTGTGTTGTGTTGTATTGGATCATATTGTATTGTTTTAATGAATACAGTGTTTTGGATAGATTGTATCATGCTAAGTCGTTACATAATGTCACACATTCATAATTTAAATGATAAACCTACAAGAAAAGTAGGGACGAGGTAGAGCTACCATGAAAAAGGTAGGGTAAAAGATAAAACACAATTATTAAATAACGAATAAAGACAAAATGAGAAGAAAATATTAAGGTAATGACATGATCACATCAAATCGGTCATTAGATAAAATAGATATTTTTTCATTGCTACCTAACGATACGATACAATAGAATTTAAATAACAATCAAGATAAACATTGTATTCAAACTAACAATATAATATAATAAGATGAGTAACAAGTAACAACCATCCAAATAAGACTGTTTTTTCCTTTACAGTACGTACAACCACTTCATTGGTTTGAATAGATCTGGACGATCAAGACTCGTAACAAGCTAGGTCTTAATATCTACATAAATTAATAAGCATTTGAATATAAATGCATGTATAATTATTAAAATTAAAGTGTCTAAATTTAAATATATGTTTGAATATTGTGATTTTGTATTAAAATTTGAACACTAACTGATTGTTTTACATCAACATTAAATGAATTTAATTTATCTAAAAATTAATAAATAAAAATTCCATAAAAAATAGGAGTTCATTTATTACTATATCGATAAAAGATTTTTAAAAATATATATGTAATATATATGGTAGTTGATGTAGATGATGACTAACAATAAAGATTGCGGTTGTCAATTAATAATGGTGGTTAGTAGTGCTGATGGTTGAAGGAGGCGATCCATAATAGTGGTGGTTATGATTGTCGATTAGGAGTTGTGGTTGGTAATGATGTTGACTGATGATAATGGTTGTGAATTGTGGTCAACATAAATCGTATCTAACAATAGTGATTATATGTGACAAATGATGATGGATTGAGAATGTGGTGGATAATAGTAATAGTATGACTAATAATAATTGTTGGTGACATATAATGGTGATTGATAGTGATACTAATAGTAATAGTAGTCTGACTAATATCATAGTGACATATAGTGGTGACGAATTGTGGTGATTATCAATAGTCGTCGGTGGCTGTTATGATAATAATCACTTCCTATGTTCCTAATTACCTGTCCAATTTTTCTTTTTTATATGTCCCTTTTTATTTATCCATTTAGACAAATCAAGAAAAAACAATTTTTTTTTACCTATTATACCCTTAATTAATTACTTTTAAAAAGGTCTTGAAAATTTTAAATTTTTAATTCACTCACTTCATAACTAATAGAGGTAAAATGGTAAACTCACTATGTCAATCACGATTTTCTTAAGTGTGTCAATTAAAAGTGGACAAGTAATTAAGTATAGAAAGTATTTATGATGATAATTGTAATTGATAATTAATGATGATAATAATTAACTATAGTGATAGATGATAATAGTGATTGTGACCAATAATAATAATTATGGATGGTAGGTGATAAAAATAGACGTCCTAATGACTATACTAGTTGATAACGTTGGCAACGATTAGCAATGACAACGAATAAAGTGGTGTTGAGATTTCATAAATGAGGTTCTATTGATGTTAATACTATATTTTAGGGAAAACTAAATAGTGATAAAACTCAAAATAATTACATGTTCATAGCTTAATTCAAAATAATTTAAGAAATACTTATTTTTAAATTATTATTTTTGACAGCCCATACTCCATTAATTAAGATTGGTAATTTTCACTTAATTGATATTAAATCAATATCATATATTGTACTTGTATCATTAAGACTGATAATTTTGTTTAACTGATACTAAATCAGTATATACATTGTATTAATATCATCATGATCTTTTATTCAGAAATTACCCATTAGTCAATGTAACTATGAGAGTATATGTACAAAAACAAAGCTATTTGTACAAAATTAGTAAGTTGACTTTCTTTGACTTAGATGAGGCATCAACGTCCATAAAAAAAATACAAGTATGTCATTATTAAAAATTCTACTCCTTTCATCTATTTTTATTTGTCCTGTTGCTTTTTTCGAAAGTTAATTTGATTAATTTTTAAAGTTTAATTAAATTACATTAATTTTATATTTTAAACAAAAAAAAAATAGATATTCAAAAATTATACGAAAAAATACTATAAATTACATTTTTTTGCATATTAATATCGTGAAAAAATACATTGTATAATGTTAGTCAAAGTTTTTATAATGTAACTTTAGAAAAGAAAACTATGACCGTTAAAAGTGGATGGAGATAGTATCTTGATGGCTGTCTCAACAAATTCGTTAATTATACACATTATAATAATTTTATTAGCCGTTCGTTACAACATATAACGTGTGATTAAATGTGGTGGGTAAATTAATTTTGTTTGAGAGAAAAAAATATTCCAGACAAAACTAATATATCCATCCTTTGTACTTTGATTATGTGTCTCACTTTGAAGTTCAACAAGAAGAGTCGTATTTTTCTTCTTTCTTTTGATAAAGTGAATCTCTAAAAAGTAGAATAATTTAAGAGAGAGACGTATCATTAGAAAATTTAAATCTTATACTTAAATAATACATTTTAAAATCTTATTCTAATAATATTACTTATTTTCTTTTTAACACATATTTTTTTAATAATATACTTCAATTTAGAAAAAAAAATAATCTTATTTTATTATAATTATTTTTTATCGTTATATAAATAAAAATTAATGATGGATATACCATGATTTTATATATCTGACATATATTATACATCAAAAGTATACATGGAGTTATTATATTTTAATTGATAAAATGAGATTAAGAAAAAATAAATTATTTCCTATATTTTTATTTGTTAAGGTGATTTTAAAAGAAAGAAAACACGAATAGAGTTCTTTAATAATATTTTAATTAGGAAGAAGACATGTTTAAAAAGAAAAGAAATAATATATCTATTCTGAAAATAACATTTTTGACCCATTTAGTAAATATAAGGGCATTTTTGGATCAAAGTAATAACTGCAAGAACATTTTTAAACCAAAATATTAACGATAAGGATATTTTTGAGCCAAACTATAAATGAATGATAATTTTGTTCATTTCACATAGTTTAATGACAATTTTGACCTTTTTCATAATAATAATAATAATAATATGTCCTTTAACTTAGTTTTAGCTCACATTTATGTTCTCCAACTTTTAGTGCGTACAAATAAATATTTAAATTTGTATAAAATTGAATAAATAGACACACATTCTACGTAGTATCCTATATGACAATTTATGTCCTACACGGTGTCTTAAATCTATTATGACATATATGACTCATGCATCTATTTATTGAACTTTATATAAGTTTAAGTGTCTATTTATTTATATCTAAAATTAAAAAAATAAATATAAAATGAAATTAAATTAAAAAAATTATGTATATATTATATTTTTTATTATGAATGTCACATAAAATGAAACCGAGGGAATAGCATAGCATGCGTTTGTCTTTAATTCAACGTAGAGGCTAAAAGCCATGGGTTAAGTTCAGCTCACCAGAAGAGGAAAAAACAAGTAAAAGGTCAGAAGCCGGAAAACCTTCACGTATTCGCGCACAAAATTCTATGCATCTTTCCACCTCATGACCAAACAGCCCCACTTGCTATAATTAATTCAAGTAAAGCCCACAATTCTACTTTAATTACTCACCGTTTCATTTTATATGTCATATTTTTTTATAAATAATTAGTCTATAATATTTATTATTTCATAAAATTAATACATAAATTAGCATATTATTCCTTTTTTATCCTTATGAGTTATTAGCATTGAAAACATGCATTTGTCCAACTTAGAAAAGTTAAATAAACGATTCATGTTCATATTCATATTCATTGAATGAAAATTTGAGTTCCAAAAAAATCAAATAAGAGTAAAAGAGTAAAGTTACATAATTTCTTAATTAATACAAGTGCAAAATAAAAATGTGACATATAAAATGAGACGGAGGGAGTAGTTTTTTACACCTCAAAAATTCTCAGAATATTACAAATACATCCATTTTCTCCTTTCCCTTTCTTAGTGTGAGAAAATCTAGAGAGAGAGAAGTGTTGTTTGAGCTGAAAATTGCAAATTTACAGAGTAATGGCAGTTGGTAATTGAACATTTTATACAGGGAAATGTCTGGTAGACGATCGAGTTATACTTTGTTGAATCAAATTCCTGATGATAATTTTTTCCAGCCGCCGGCGCCGAAGTTTTCTGCCGGAGCTGGTGTAACGCCGTACGGTGAGTCTAATTCCTTCGAGAAGAACAGAGGTAAAGTATTTGATTGGGACTTGATTGATCACCGCATGATGCAATCACAGAACCGGGTCGGATCATTTCTGGTACCCGGTTCGATCGGGTCGCAGAGGCAATCAAGCGAGGGTAGCTTCGGTGGTAGCTCGCTATCTGGGGAGAACTACGTGGGGACCTCCTTTGGGCATAAGAATGACGGCTGCGGCTCGTCGGTGGCAAGGAGCTGGGCGCAGCAGACGGAAGAGAGTTATCAGCTGCAGTTAGCTTTGGCAATAAGGCTCTCTTCAGAAGCAACCTGTGCTGATAGTCCAAACTTCTTGGATCCTGTGACTGATGTATTGGCATCCCGAGATTCAGATTCTACTGCATCAGCGGAAACAATGTCACATCGATTGTGGGTATGACATTTATTGCTTGACGTTTGTATGATTAGGAAGTTTTTGATAATTTCATATTGGTAAAAGAGAGAATTAAGAGTAATTGTTTAGCAATGATTTTCAACTTTACCAACATTGAAGGGTGTAGTAGCTAGTTGGCTCAAACTGGTGTATGCTTTAAAAATTCATTTTATAAGTACAAATAGTGGACTTTGAACTTACTCAATCGATATAATTTTGAACTCGAACTCGTAAAGTTCAATCGTGGATCCGCATCTGATTACAAATGTCTTAGCTGATTAAGTGGTGGATTGTGAGAGGCTTTGAGTTTCCAACCCAAAACTTTAAGGTAATAGGTGAAATGGTCAACATTTTTATAATCACGTAGAACAACAAATGACTGTATATCATCCCACACATGATATACAATATGGCCATATGGGTGTTAGGATGGGCGTTCCAAATGTTGGCTTTGATATGTCAAAAAATTGATCATCCAACCTAAATTCTTTTGACATTAAGTGGAATTATCCGGGACCTTTTTAAGAAATTCTCAGACTACCTATGCACGACAACAATATAACTCAGTTTAGGATTTGGTTTAGACTATAAACGTCTCCATGCATAAAGTAGGCGATTAAGCGGGGAGTGAATGTGCTTTTCAAATGCAAATACATGCATAATTATTATATATTGTGATTGGTGGATCCTTTGTTAGAGCCCCACGTTGATTGAATATTTTATATTAAAGTCTCTCTATATGGTTTAGGACAATTTTCACATCATAAACTAGCTTTTGGGGTGAGTTAAACCCAAAGTATATTCATCGTGTTACAACCAGACCCATCCCTATTTTATCATGATAAAATTTTATTAATTATTCTTGTAGTGTCTTGATTTTGATTTCTAGCATCATCTATTGTTTATTGTGTTTCTCTTCTCACACTATTTTGTCATTGTTATTGGTTCCTTATTAGTGGCTACGGTTTCTTCAGTGCTTTTCCTTTTCCTACTTTAATTTGTTGTACTCTAGTTGAGAGTCTTCCTGAAACAACCTCTCTGCCCCCATGAGGTATGAGTAAGATTTGCATACGCTCTACCCTCCCAAACCTCACTTGTGGTATTTCACTGGGTTTGCTGTTGTTGTAATAATTTTTTTATTAATAATGGACAAAAACACCAATATACAAGATGTATACCAAAAGTAGAACCTTACAAAAATCATATATATATATATATAAAAGAGAATCTTAGGCCCGCCTACGCGGCGCCACCACAAACCAGAATTCCTTTTTTTAATTTATTTATTTACAAAATTAGCCTTCCCTTTCATGAAAAGTTGTGACTTTTATGAAAAGTTGCGACTTTAATGAAGAGTTGCAAGTTGTGACTTTTATGAAGAGTTGCGACTTTTATAAAGAGTTGCGACTTTTATGAAAAGTTATGACTTTTATGAAAGGTTGCGACTTTTATGAAAAGTTATGACTTTTATGAAAGGTTGTGACCTTTCTGAAGGGTTGCAACTTTTTCAAATAGTTGTAACCTTTCTGATAAGGCACAATAAACATTTGTTCACACTACCCTTTATTGTCTATAAATAGAGGGATTTCCTCTCATTTAGCTCAACGAAAATTCTGAACCACCTCCTCCTCCTCTTCTTCTTCTTCTTCACAATTAAATATTTGTATACTTTGCTCATGTTGAGCGACTCACTGACACTATTGCTTATGTTACAGATCCTGGTATGTATTTTTACAATCATTAATTTATAATTTATGCTTATGTTATTAGGCTAAATGATAAGATGTAATGATTTTCATTTTCCTTTACATTATTAATGTTTGTTACTACGTAATCTTGTATGTAAGATAATATAGTGTTGTAGTTTTAATGCCTGATAGGTTTTAAGTATTATTTTATAAATTTCGTGATATTAAATTCCCGCGCGAAGCGCGGGTAATTTTACTAGTATAACATATTTATGAACCCTACCTTATTTTCTATACCTACAAGGACCTCGTGGGTGCATGAAATAAGGGATAAGGACTATTATCAAGTGAACAAAATTCTTCTCTGCTCTATCAAAAACTCTCCTATTTCTCTCTTTATACCATCCACATAAGAGTAAGTGGAGCGACAATCCATACCTTTCGTCTTTTCTTCCGTCTTATAAAGGTCCAGCTAAACAATGCTTCTTTGACAATGGCCGACAATTGACATCACCCATTGAAGACCAAATCAACACAGTAATTTCCACCAAAAGGGAGAGTTATCTAACGATATGAAAGAAAGTGATTCATGTCTTGCCCGAACTTTTACACATGTAACCCCACAAAATAAAAAGCTTATTTTACAAATCGTAGTGCCATAATTTTTTTTCAAATCCTCCTAGCCCTTATCCTACTACAATAATTCTTGCTAAGAATAATGCGCATGTTGTGGCAATTCCACCCAGAAGGTAATGGGTTACTCCTACAATACGTCCTTGTATAATGCTCAAGGCTCTCGGCTGAGTAGCAGGAGCAACTTTTTATTAATTACGAGCCCAAACGATGGATTCAATAATTTCTTGCCAATAACCTTGTCCGTTGAATAGAAATATTATCACATGTTCCATAGTCCTGGGGCTATTTACAACTAGCCAAACACGTGGAATCCTGCTCTTCCATAAATTCTCAGTTGTCAGACCCCATCCCTTTTGTAGAGTAACCCAATGTTGGACCTGTAGTCCACGCTCCAGAGGTCCAACTCTGGCTATGTGATTGAGTGTTAATTCCATATTGGTTGAAAGTGTGGATTGATTTGTGGGTGTCTTAGAGTTCCATATGGTTGAGAATATAGATTGTATTTTCTTTATATGGTTTTATATAATTCTTAATGCTTAAACTACCTTTTGGGATGGAGTTTAGCCTATTGTTCATTTCTTAAACTTCTTTTCCCAATTTCAAGAGATCTTAATAATTCTACTCACAACATCTTTATGTTTATACTATGTGTGAAGACTCTTAAATCTCAAAAAATTGATAAGGAGGTTAAAAATAATTGATTGCTTGTGACAAGGGAAGGATGGCCTAGTTGTAATCCACACCTTCAACTCTAAGGTTGGGGGTCAAGTCACTAAAGGAGCGAAGTGGGAAAGGACAACTGATGGGCTCTTGCCTCTTGGGTAGGGCCGTAGGGGAATGGAGGGAGTCAAACTTTTTTAAGTGCTAACCTTTTCTTCTTTCTACTTTTCTATTTCTCCTTTCATTGTTGCCAAATACAATGAGGCTGAGCTGTTTACACTACCTCAAAAGTTTTAAGCCTTTTCGTAGTCAAAATGTGATCTCGGCACTGACAACCCCCTTCCTTGTTTCTGCAAGACCCTAGAAAATGATATGATAAAAAAAGAAGTTTGATTACATATTCTTCTATTAGTTTCATGTTTTGTGGGAATAGGAGCTACTTCATACTACCTTGATGATTTTTGGAATGTAGTCATACTCACCCATTGACTAGCTGTTGCCTTTCTATTGTGATTTTATTATTTTATGATCTTACAGATCTCTTCTCATTCTCAATTGAGAGTTGAGACAGTCTCCAGATTTTCCAGGTCATCATTCCTAATGTCATTTTTTTGCTCTGGTCTCTTTATTTTATGTCAGATAAATGGATGTATGTCGTACTTTGACAAAGTCCCCGATGGATTTTATTGGATTTATGGGATGGATCCATATGTTTGGGCTCTCTGCTCAGTTCTGCAAGAAAGTGGCCGTATTCCATCAATTGAATCATTGAAGGCAGTTGATCCCTCTAAAGCACCATCTGTTGAAGTGATTTTAATTGATCGGTGTAATGATCTCAGCTTGAAGGAACTGCAGAATAGAATTCATAGCATATCCCCTAGTTGCATCACCACAAAAGAAGCTGTTGATCAGCTTGCCAAGCTGGTTTGCGATCATATGGGGTGAGTACTGAAAGCTTTTTCTTAGAAGCCCCAACAGACCCACCTTTTTCCTTTTTCTTTTTGTAATTAGCTTTATTCTCTCTATAAAGGGGTGCAGCTCCTGCTGGAGAAGAGGAGTTGGTTTCCATGTCAAAGGGGTGCAGTGATGACCTGAAGGATCGTCTTGGAACTATTGTGCTTCCCATTGGTAGCCTGTCTTTTGGGCTTTGCAGGCATCGTGCTTTGCTTTTTAAAGTATGTACCTGTTTAGTTGGTTCTGGTATAAGTCAGTATATCTTCTTTGTAAAGGAAAAATTAAGGATAAAAATCAGACTAATGGTGTATTTATCACTAAATAGAAACCTTACTGATATTGTATTTATTTTCTATTTATTCTGTGCTTAGAGTGAAAATATTGTTTGCAATCCATAGTGTCTTAGCATGGATGTCGTGTACAAGGTTGATGTTTTATCATTAACATCTATGTAATCATTACAGGTGCTAGCTGACATCATTGATTTACCATGTCGAATTGCCAAGGGATGTAAATATTGTAATAGCTCTGATGCTTCCTCATGTCTAGTTCAATTTGAACGTGACAGGTAAAAGTTCAGATTACATATGGTGTGTATTATAATCTTTGGTTCATTTGAAAATAAATCTTACTAGGATATGAAGTGGGAAAGAATACTCAATTCACCTTTTGTATACCTTTGTCCTAGATAAGTATAGTTTTGGGGATGGTGTGTTGAGTCCTTAAACAGATGGTAATTGATGCTACCACTTACTTTTATTTGGAAAACTGATACCCCTCATATATATTGTATGAAATGATCAAGATTTACTTTCCTACTGCTATTATGTGTCTGCTGATAACATTTTATAGATGCTTTCTGCCTTCTTTCACCTGGTATGTTATTTATGCTATGCACAACTTCCAATTTATCTTTTTTTGAATGTTTTCTTCGGTTTCGTAAAGCTGGTGAAGAACAAGAAATTCAAAATATGATTTGTTTGTCAAAAAAAGCCGTTCAATATATATACAGAAAATGACTTATGGCAAAATTTCTTATTTTAATAACTAATATGTGGCCTTTCTGATGTGATAAAATATATCTTTAAAGATTCAGTTGCTAGCAGAAGTTTGCTTCTCTTAGTACCTGCTGCAGCATTCTGAGAAATTTGGAATTAAGATATTTGAGTGGAATGGTAATTCTTACTAATATGCAGAGAGTGAATTTTTTAAAAGAATCTTGAAAAAACTGATCCACTGTTGACGAGATAGGGAATGTACCTTAATTTGTCATACGGTCTTAATCACTTAGATTCTAAATCATGATCCAAATTCCAATGCAAAGAAGATCCTTCTCTTCTTCCGTGCAGCCCCAAATGCAGATAAGAAGAGCCAAAGTACTAGAAGCAAGTAGAATCAGATATCCAAAGCAGATGGTGTAGTGAATAACAGGAAATTATTTTTTCTCACTGCTACAGTGCTACTTTAAGTTGGAATTAGATTAGTAACTGGATATGTCTGTTATCTTCATCTGTTGAGTTTTTCTGCTGGATTCAGTTTACATGATAGACATATATAGTCTTAAAATATGCTAAACATTTGTGTGCTACCTGGTTAGCCTCATATTAGGAAGGAGTGCTAGTATTGACATGTAACTCTTGACCATACAGGGAGTACCTGGTTGATTTGATCGGTAAGCCTGGAGTTTTAAGCGAACCAGATTCCTCGCTGAATGGTCCATCTTCCATCTCAATCCCTTCACCTTTGCGCTTTCCGAGATACAGACAAGTTGAGCCTACAATTGATTTCAGGTCATTGGCCAAACAGTATTTCTTGGATAGTCAATCACTTAATCTACTGTTTGATGATTCTTCAGCTGGTGATTATCTAACTCTTTATCTGCTTAAAAAATGCATCCTTGGTGTTTATTTTGTTTGTTTTGAATTGTCCTTTCCCAACATCTTACTTGGCCTTTGCCATCATATGTTGAGAGATATTCGGGTTCATACACAAATTTAGAATTGCTTCAGTCTAGCATGCTGCATTCCACCAAAATACTCTCTTGTCCCAAGTTTCCTTTCATTTTGGTTCAAAAGTGTTTGGTATCTGATAATCTGTAGAAATTATTAGAATCTCCTGAAAAGTTTGGCAGTATGTGTAGTTATTTGTCTTACTTGAATGGAGTATACTTTCAGCTTGCTTATAACTTTATTCAACACTGTAATGTCTTAAAACACAATTGAATACATTGGCAATCCAGAGTTTCAAGTTTTTTTTTTGTTTTTGGAACAGGTAAAGTGGTGTATATTATAGAATAAAATTAGAAACCTGGTACTAAGCTGGTGCCTGGATAATTAACTAAGTGTGAAACCCTTCTGTACGAAAACAAAAAGAAGGTTCTCACCAGAATAAGCATCTATTCCTGTAGTGAATCTACGAACTCTAACATACTATGTTCATCTTTAACATATTGTAAGGTACACCTCAAGTTAGTTCCAGACAACCCATAATCGTGCATCCACCTGACAATGCAATAAGAGGTGGTCCACATTTTCTCTTGAACATCTGCACATAAAGCATTAGCTAACATATGTGATCCTCTTCTTCCTCAATGCAATAAGAGGTGGTCCACATTTTCTCTTGAACATCTGCACATAAAGCACTAGCTAACATATGTGATCCTCTTCTTCCTCAAGTTTCCAGTGGTCAGAACTGCTCCCTTGCTGCCAACCAAGCAAAGCACACCTTTTTACGTGTGCTACGAATCCAAACTAATACATGCAGGAAGCCCATCCTTCCTCACCAAAAGCTTGTGGTAGTATGATTTTAATTGGAAAAACTCCATCTATCCTTGTTTCCCACCTCCACAAGTCGTATCTACTGAGTGTTGAGTTCTGTTTGTAGAGAATTTAGATCAACATTTGGAAATTCATCCGCATATATACATGTATATTTACATACTTCGCATCTTCCTTCTTTTTTCTGGGACAACCTGAAGTTTTAATATGCAAAGGCAAATTAATAACACTAGTGCTCTACCTTGTGCCTTGACCTTTATCTAGGAAAGTAAGTACAGGAAAGTATGAAATCTTTTTTTTTAACTTGTGCAAATAAATATTACTACTATTTTGTTTTTGGACGATTTCTCTTCAGTTTTGTTAGTGAATACTAGATCCATCTAGTCCTGTTTCAGGGATTCATAATGTTTAGTATTTGATGCAGGAGCTGCAGCTGATGGAGATGCAGGACAATCAGACAGAAGTTGCATGGACAGAAACAATGCAGTCTATAAATCAAGTAATCATGATGAAATTTCTCAGTTACCTCTGCCTCCATTAAATGCATGGAAAAAGGGACGAGACAAGGAATCTCAACTTTCTAAAATGTATAATCCTCGAAGTATGTTAAACCCAGCGAACATGGACAAGGACCTGGTTCTTGTGAAGCATGTCCCTCCATTACGGGAAGATGCTCAACCACTGATGACACGAGCAGATACAGTAAAAGATACTAGGTTTCTTGCTGGAGGAGGTCATGTCGTTTCTGCTATACCAAGTGAAGAACTTGCTCTCGATGTAGAAGAGTTCAATATTCCATGGAATGATCTGGTTCTGATGGAGAAAATTGGGGCAGGTAATTTATGTCTCCTGGATTTTAGCCATCTGAATAGTGTGAGCTGTGGTTGCTTGGTTAAATGTCAGTTATGTTCTGATGTTTTTTATCCCTTGAGGGGACACATTATATTGGAATTCTATAATACCATAACATTCTTATTTGATTTAACTAACACAGTTTGCCTATTTACAGGGTCTTTTGGTACTGTTCACCGTGGTGATTGGCATGGTTCTGTAAGATACTTATCCATTTAGATCTCAGTTTTTGGAAATCTTCTATCTGAAAAATATCTCAACGTATCTTTTACTTTGGAGATCCATTTTTGCAATGTGATTTTTTTCATCTCTATTGTACTTTTTTGGGGGGAAAACCATATTTTTGTTGTAGTTTAAACGAGTTAGCTCTGAAGCTTCCTCTCAAATATTTTTTACTAGTTTTTTTTTTTTTCCTCTTTCAGATTTTTGCTTTTTTCATGTTTGGGAGGAGGGGTAGTCTATTTTATGTCTAGTGGAGATACAACCATGTGAAGCGTGCTATATTACGTTGGTCTTATTCCTTCCTGATTGCATCTCATGGAAGTTTGTATCATTTAGGATGTTGCCGTGAAGATTCTCATGGAACAAGATTTTCATGCAGAGCGATTCAAGGAATTTTTGAGGGAGGTAAGTCTGTGCTTTCTCCCCCAACTTATGACTAGCAATCAGGAAGAACTAAAAAGGGACCAGAATGCACAGAGATTGAGGATCTGTGGACATCAGTTTTGTTATTTGTGTTCCTTCTACACTCTTCTAATTCTGTTATTTCTTTGGTTGTCCTAGGTTGCAATTATGAAGCGGTTGCGACATCCAAATATTGTACTTTTTATGGGTGCTGTCATTCAGCCACCAAATTTGTCCATAGTCACAGAATATTTATCGAGGTCTTAGCCTATTTCTCTCTTCAGGTTATTAGAGAAAGCACTATATTTTTCCCAATTTGGCTGACTGGTTGCCATGTTATCATGTATTTCAGAGGTAGCTTATATAGACTTCTTCATAAACCTGGTGCGAGAGAGGTGTTGGATGAAAGGCGTCGGCTGTGTATGGCTTACGATGTGGTATTGATAAATGTGTCCCTACTTTCCTCTTCTTTCTCATTTTACTTTTTCAACTAGGGTTGATTGCTTAATATGATCCCGTGCAGGCAAATGGGATGAATTATCTTCACAAACGCAATCCTCCCATTGTGCACCGAGATTTAAAATCTCCAAATCTTCTAGTGGACAAAAAATATACAGTGAAGGTGAGAGTAAGCTTCTTTAGCAAGCATAAAGGCTCAATCCTCTTTGTCATGATTGATGTATCCTCAGACTTGGCTGTCAGAGTAGTCAAATCTGAAGGAAGCATCATCCTGGATAGGACATTTTTTTTCCATTTGAGAGGCGTGTTCAATCCCAACTTCCTCAGACATTTTCCCAAGGGTCAAGAGAAACATATAGAAGCTGTAGTTTCAGAATCTTTCTATTTTAATCAAACTTGCTGAAGAACATAAAGCAAGTGGTGAACCTGCAAGTATTTATCAGCTTTCTCTGATGAAAGTTAACTTTGCATTCCATGAAATGAGTTATTTTCCGAGATGAGGGGATATATCTTGAAAATTCTGTGAAAAAAGGAAAAATCATTATACCTTATTTGACATTTTGGAGGAAGTTTGGTCCATAATCTTTGTTTGTGATCTTCTAGATATATGCCATCTATAGAGTGCTTGTTTCAACTGCCATGAATCCAGCATGTTTCAAGAAATTTAGTAGTCAATATGAGAAGGAAGAATCTATTTCTGGTTTAGTTTGTCTTTCAAATTTTCTTCTTATGTTTTTCCATAACATATCTTCTCCTCTTTTTTCAACCTCTTGGTGCATTAATTTCTTTCTTAACAGGAAATATTTAGGGTAGATGTGTCTCCGCTTACTCTGGAAATACGTGTCTGGTCCTCTTCCTTTTTAATCAACTTGGACCATCCAGGGAAAAATAATAATTTCTTGATCATTCAATTTGACTTTTCAAACCCAACCGAAAAAAGATTTTTTTTTTTTAAAATGTTCTTGAGATCTGATTGAGAATTTGCTTGAGAAAGAGAAGGCGTTTTGGAATGTCCGTGATTTAAGAAGGCTCTGTCCTTTATAGCTCAGCAGTATCTATAATGTAGTGTGACTATGTCTAATATTACCTCTACTATTAGTTGCGATTGATGCTTAATGATGAGGGAAATATTGCAAGTTAACATAATAATTCCCTCTCGAGTTTTGCCAGAATATTAAAATTAATATATGAAGTTCTTTTTCTCTTTGTTCGGTAAAAAGGCACTAAATGTTTTCTCTTGTCTAATGTCTTCATCAGATCTGTGATTTTGGTCTTTCTCGTTTCAAAGCGAATACATTCCTTTCATCAAAGACTGCTGCCGGAACTGTAAATTCTTTATTCGACTCTGGTGCCTTTATGTTCTGTTGATCTTTGACTTGTTTCTTGATGATTGAATTGGGAGAAAAAATGATTTGGTGCTTATTGTGACAGCCGGAATGGATGGCGCCTGAAGTTATTCGTGATGAACCATCAAATGAGAAATCTGATGTATACAGCTTTGGTGTCATTTTGTGGGAGCTGGCAACACTTCAACAACCATGGAATAAATTGAACCCACCACAGGTTTGTATTTGTTAGTTTGAAGTATTTTAATGTTAAGAGTATTTTAGGTAAAAATGATGATTTAAACAATGCAATCTAGAGGTGAATAGTTAATATATCAACTAAAAGGACCAAAAGCTATCTCTTGGGATGTGAAAATGAGTCGGTCTCATATGGTTCTGCCAGGAATTAGGGCACCACAAGTTGGGATGAGCCATTCCAGGAAGAGTCTTTTCAATTTGCTCTACGTCATCTACCTCTCTTCTTCATGTAGCTAATGTAGAAAGCTACACATTCATGAGCCATTGAATGGAAGAGTTCCAGGGATACTACTTTCTATTTCTGTGTAGGTTTTATTTTTCTTTTTGTGTAGTTTTTTAATAGTTCATATTTTGTGCAACATATATGTATACAGTTTGTCAAGATAATATTTAAGAAGAGAACTATGGAAGTTGCGGTGAAGTTGATGACCAGCATAAAAGTAGTACAAGTATGATGAATCATCTACTATATTTGTAATGCATGCCTATCCAGACATGTGCTATATGAGCACTGGGGTATGTGTTAAATGAGCTAGGGGTTTCATCACATCTCCCCCTTAGGTGAGAGCAAATATAAGCAAGGTTGCCCACACCATATACAGGTGTGACTAAAGAAATTAGTCTGACCACATTGACGCATGAATGTGGTGCTAGATAGAAAAAGCTTGTCGCGTGTTAGAGGATGGGGAAGAAGAAGCTAATTCAAGAGAGTAAGATTCAAATATGTAGTTGGAATAGACTTGTTTGATGGGAAAGCAAATAGATCCAGCTCTGCTAGCATGTGGTGGAGTATCTGGAAGGAGAGGAATAGAAGATGTTAGGGGAAAAAGAGCTCAAGTTGGAAAGTTTAATCTGATTGTATTTTATGGTCTCTTCCTGGTGTAAAATGGATGTAGTTGAGGATGCTGAAACCCTGTTACAGTTCATAGATATTTTGTATAGATGGCCAGGGTTCACTTTTCTTTTTCTCTCTCTGGATGTAATCACAACACTTTCTTAGTGCTAGTGACATCAGTAATACTTGTCAATTCAAAAAAAAGATGGATGGGGAAATCTAGAGAGATTGGCAACATATGTTATAAATTGTGGTATTTTGGGATAAAACTGGGAAGCAAGTGGGACTAATTGCAGTATTAGGATTTAAAGTGAAGTTGTAGAAGTAAAGAAAATTAGCAATATGATTATCTCATTAAGTTTATTGTAGGAAAAGTATGCACTCAACATCATGACTGTCTATGTACTATAGATAGAATTAGACAAGAAACTAAAACGAAAATTTGGGAAGATAGATAGTAGGATAACCTTGGTCGAAGAGATCCCATGGGACTAGAGGCCATAGAAGGAAGGTGAATGGGAGTTGGAAGCTGATGTAGATATTGTGGGAAGTAAATGACAAGTTGCATTATGAAAGTAAAGAGAAGTCTTTGGTGCATTTTAGAGGCTTAGGACTTGGGAGCTCGATTAGAGAAGTGTGTAAAGAGCTGTAAAATAAAAAGACAGAACAAATGTATTATGAATAGCAAAAGCCTTTAAAGAGTATATCAATGTAAGAAGTCAGTTCCCTCATGTTCTTGTAGACCTCCATATGCACCAGTCTGTAGGTGTGGCAATATGCAGGTTGAAGGCGATAAAAGGGCACAAGCACATGAAGAAAAGTTGTCTCAAAAGATCAATACGAGCTTATGTAAGAATAAACATAATAGAATAAAAAAGATCCATATAGGGAACATTAGCTAGTTGGATTAACTATTAAGCTTAGCTTTTACACTTATGTTGTGTCCAATTTTGTGAGAAGTTCTCTTAATCGGGTTAGAGACTCCCATGTTCATGTAGAAATAAGTTTGATTTATGGAAGACCAAATGAGACTATACAACATCAATGCTTCATGATTATTAAAACTGTTTCTCTTTGATATAGTACATTCTAGCTTCTGCTACAAGTTTGATTTTTGAAAGATCAGATAGAGGACCATCTGTCAAGCCTCATGATTATTAGACTGTTCCCTTTTCTTTTCTTTTTTATTATTATTGTAAATGGCATGAAATGTGCTGTAATGAATTTGACTTTGTAGGTTATAGCAGCTGTCGGCTTTAACAGGAAGAGGCTTGACATTCCAAGTGACTTGAATCCTCAAGTGGCGATTATTATTGAGGCTTGCTGGGCTAAGTGTGTTTCTTTTACTTGTTCCAAGTTTGCGCCATTTAGTATCGTGATAGTTTTGATGTGTTATCTTAAAGTTACTTTTGATGATGTTGCAGTGAGCCGTGGAAACGCCCCTCCTTTTCCACTATCATGGATATGCTGAGACCTCAAATTAAATCTCCTCTACCTCAACCAGGTCACACAGACATGCAGTTGCTCTCATGAATACATGTGATAACTAGATGCTTTCTGCACATATTCTGCATTCATTACAGGCCATGTTTCTGGGAGGAAGAACATTTGGATT
>JAJOOS010005298.1:0-12715 GCA_029582725.1 Solanum chiquidenum | reverse complement strand
ATATATTTCTCATGAGTTCTTGTGGAGAAAGTGAGGAGAAAATCTAGAGTGATTCTTCTTTTTCCTAATATTCTATTGTGCTGGGTTTAATCGTAAAAGAATCTTTGTTAGTTTCTGGCTTCTAGTTTTATACTAGAAGAGCTTGTTGAATCCTGAGGATACATCTATATCGGGTGAAATATTCTTAAGGATAGTGTCTTTTGACACGCCTCAAGCTTGAAGAATTCCCTACAAAGTTCATGGTGAAGTATAAGTTTCGGTGAACTCCATATCAAATGTTCGTGATGAAGGTATTTTCCGTAAGATTTACAACAATCTTAAGGATATCTCGGTATACTTTATTCCTACGGAAATACTACTCGTAATATTGTTAGTGCTCTTTTATCTCTCCTAAAGTAATGTTGAAGTGACTGCAAGGCTCCAGTGACAACATCTATTGTTGAACCACTTGTCTCTCAATTTCTAAGAATTTATTTTCCATTGGGATGCGAAGTACTAAGACAAGAGTTAGTGATCTCTTTCCTGAAGAGCAAAATGAAGGTTTCTTTGGCAACTAGAGATGTTATTTTGTTTCCATGCTAGCAGAGGAGGTTTTCATGGTTGAATTGTTGCGATTCATGCTATTAAGGTATGTAACAATATTATATGTGTATAATTTTAATAGATATTTGTGTGACAAATTGAGATAACATATCCACATATTCCTCAATGTTTTAGAAGATTCGGACAAATGATAATCCCGCTAAATTAAAATAAATATAATTAAGCAGATGATATAAATTATTGTGGTCATTTCTCAAGCGAATCTTGTGGCTAATATGTGAAAGTGAGAAATTGGGTGTTAGAATTTTTGTGTTGTTGAGTACATTTAATTTGTGCTAACTAAAATTATTGTGTCCTACACCCAAAGTGGAGAAGAAGAAAATTTTATTTATATTTGTGATTTTAGAACTGTTCAAGTTCATGAAAGGAAAAATCTTTTTAAACTCATTGGTATTAACTGAGGAGGTATGTGTCTAAAATCCGAGCCAATTTGGTTACGAGGGATTATTAGAAAAGGAAATTTTTTTAAAAAATTTGAGGTTGATAAGATTATACTATTAAAAAACAGTAATATTGTGGCTTAACTTATGGATAGTGTAACTGTGATTTATTTGTGCATATATTTTCCATGATACGAACAAAAACTTAGATTCGTGATTATTCTAGTTAATTAATGCAATTGTTGGATGCTAGGCATAACAATTACAGTTTATCTTTTACTAACAAATTACAGACTTGTGTTTTGTTAATTAGAATGTCTAAATTATTAGAATTAATTTTACCAAATTTCACGAGACTTGTATAAATAATGACTAGATGTGAAAAATATTATCGTGTCACATTTGTGAATATTTTCTCTACATATACGAAAGTTTTTGTTGATAAATAAAGAGATGAAGTTTTTGATAATTTAATTTATAAATTTGTCTGTTACAAATGAAACTTTATGAAAAGCTTATTCTTCTATTATGAAATGTTTGAAAGTGTAGGGTTTCTTGCTTAGGTTTATGAATGTTATTCCTCTATTATGAAATATTTGAAAGTGTAGGGGTATGTTGCTAATGTTGTGCTACATGATCCTAAAGAAAAGTGTAAAGAAAAACATGGTCTAAGTTTTTAATTGTATGCTAATAAATGTTGTATATACATATTTGTGGTAATCAATTGTGATTTGATTGAATGCAATGTTAGAGTTGGGAAAAATAAAGTATTGTTGAGGTTTTAAAAGTGAAAATACTTCCAATGTTCTTGTTGTTGAAAATAATATTGATTCTTGATACATTATCTTGAAAAGAGTCTTTGATAATACATGAGAGTTACGATAAGTACAATACTAGATAAATTGAATATTTTGTTGTACAAAAAGGGTACAATATATGATGAAAAAGGTAAAAGAAGTTTAGATTTTTTTTTTTTTTGTGAAAGCCATATTATAAAAGCAAGTAATTAGATTTAATTGTTGTGGAGTTGGTGATGAGACTAAGTGGTTAAGACAACTCTTAGTAAGTATTCCAATTGGAATAAAACCATTTTTTTATGTGGCTAAATTAGATACTTGTGTTTGAGACACAATGTGATAAAATTACTGCAGTGAGATGAATTATTTACGTAAATAAATAATGTGTAGTCGAAGGTGAATCTGATCAATTCACTGACTAATGAAACATCGAGGGGAATAAGACTTTTGTCATTTGAGAAGATCAACAATGATGATAACCCAACCTATGTGATTGGAGATCCCATGAATTAGGTTCATATGGGTAATAACAAGTCATTAGTTGATCAAGTAAGCACTATAAAGTTATGTCCCTCCTATGATGTGTGAATATAGTGCAACTGTCTGCAAGACAAAGCTAGTGAGGCTGAGTTAAGCTCTTAATCCAAGTCATATCCTTTATAGATGGTGTATTGCTCTGCAGAATACAATTGATGATTGGACCTATATGAGTGTGAAGTGGTGTCGCTTCTATGAAATGTGACAGATTTCTAGGGCACTCATGAATACCAGGACACGCGCATGGCGTCTTAGCGCAAAATCGCGATAACGACAAAAATTGTGCAAGTATAATGTGATAGAATAAGACACTGGACTTACAAAAGAATTATTGGTTCATAGAAGTTCTAAACTTCACCAATTATTTTGTAAGTTTAATCTTGTTCTACCTAGGTTTGGTTCATAGTCTACGAGACACCATATTCAATGCATTAGACTCATATGTGAAAACGCAGCAAAACTTCTTATTTCATTCTATTCCTTAATAATCCTTTTGAGATATGTAGGGGATTGTTGGAAAATATTATTATATACATATCTCAAAAATAATTATTTTATATCTTATTATATTTGGAAGATAATATTATTTTATAAATATCTCCTCTCCATAAATAACACTATATTATTGGCAATTATATTGATATTTTAACTAAAGTTAGTCAAAAATATGGATATTGTAATGTTTCCTTTTGACCAAAATTTATAGCCTTTAATTGTCCAAAATGAATTGTCTTCAATGTATTGATGACATTCATTCTCATATTTGTAACTGTTGTTATTGAGACGTTAGCCATTTTCTTATTCTTGGCTATATATTTCTCATGAGTTCTTGTGGAGAAAGTGAGGAGAAAATCTAGAGTGATTCTTCTTTTTCCTTATATTCTATTGTGTTGGGTTTAATCGTAAAAGAATCTTTGTTAGTTTCTAGCTCCTAGTTTTATACTAGAAGAGCTTGTTGAATTTTGGGGGATACATCTATATCGGGTGAAATATCCTTAAGGACAATGTCTTTTGACACCCCTCAAGCTTGAAGAATTCCCTACAAAGTTCATGGTGAAGTATAAGTCTCGGTGAACTCCATATCAAGTGTTCATGATGAAGGTATTTTCCGTAAGATTTACAACAATATAAACTATAGCCTTACTACAAAAAGGAAGAGTGTATCTAATCACTCTTAGGTATGTAGAAGATAAATGAGAGTTGTTAAAATGAATATAAATATTCAGATTGAAATGAGAGTATTCATCTATACAAAATGAGGCTAAATAAATAGTTAAGACTACTAGAAGTACATTATCATTCATCATTAATAACAAATTGATTCCTCTTAGGTTTGACTTTGAAGTTTGGTGTACCTTATATATCCATTGTGATAAGAGCCTTAACTATACTAGACAAAGCATGATATTATTGAACTTCATGAACATTTTGTTTCTTTCCCCAATGTTGGCAAAACAATTTGCAACCATGTTACCTTCTCTATAAATGTGGATAAAAGAGCAATTGAGATTCTTAGAGAAGTTTTCGATATTAGTAATAATTTGTCGCATCTGCCAAAGAATCTTCATTTTGTTATTAATCATGTTGATGAAAACTTGGGACAGACTCAACAATCACAGAATTATAACCTTCATCAACACATATTTTCAATCTTTGGGCTATGGCCTTAGCTTCAACCATATTATTACTGCAATAGCCATAGAAATCAGTGGATGTAATGAGAAAATATCCATTGTGGTTTCTGATAATACCACTACCATCAGAAGTTTCTGAATTTCCATTGCAACAACCATCAAAGTTAAGCTTAACCCAATCAGAATCAGGCTTCATCCATATAATCATGCTACAAGAAAATGATTGTATAGAACTTTTAGTGGTTCTCCACATGCCTTTTTATCCAATCAGTAACTGAAGATCATAGAATTGGGAATTGATACTGTCACGATCCAGACCACCGTGATTGGCACCCACACTAATGTTCCGGTGGGAGAACCACTATTACAACCCGACTAAGCAACTTATAGAAACTAAATCATTTAAAGATACAGAAGCAGGTTTAAATGATGAATTAAATATAGAGTTTCCATTAACTCCGAAGTTTTAACAAAATAACTAAGCATGACCCTCGCGTAAATTCAACCCCTAGACCTGAAAGTCACTGTACCAAAACTCTATTAATCAACAAGTATAAGAAAAAGGGGGTGCAACCCCGGAAACTAAACAGAAGTAAAATGTCTGAACATCTAGTCGAAGTCCGAAAAGAATGGACTAAAACTAATGATGGATCCATGGCAGCCTGAAAGAACTAGCACACCCTCGAATTCGGTCTTGGTCAATGATCTCCTAGCTGAGGTTTGTCAGTAGCCGCCTGAAGATGCCCTGTACTCAACAAGAAAAGAGAAAGTGCAGTATCAGTACACAAAACAACGGTGTACTGGTAGGATCACGCGGCTACTCTAGTCAGTGAAATACAAGCAAGTAATTACAACACAGTAAACACACATATACATGATGCATAATTCAATTATCATTTTAGGAGCAATGTGCAATTCCACAGTATCAATAACAACTAGATACGACAGTTACAATGGTCCTCTCATAAAACCCACACCCAAACTGTTAGTGTGTCGGAACGTGACACCCTATCCAATATATATGTGTGTCGAAATGTGATACTCGATCCAATATATATGTCGAAACGTGACACCCAATCCAATAAATGTGTCGGAATGTGACACCCGATCCATTTAGCATAATCATAGTGACAATCACACCCACAATGAATAGTGTACATAGTAACACAGTCAAGCAACAGTTTCATGGCATGTAATTGTTCATACATATTCATTTCATTAGATTTGGTTCATGTTTCCCTATTCACATATATACGTGCATACAATGGAGCAATTAACAAGTATATATAACACAACAGGAAGTTAGTCATCACCTACCTCGAAACCAAGCCTGAATACTGCTAAGACACTTGAGCATTTCCTTTCCGGAGTCTTTCAGCTTGTTCTTGCTCTAAAACAAGTTATTAATGCAAGGATCAATAAACAAGGCCTAATTTAAACGGATTGTAACAAAATATTAACCCAAGGCCAAACCCCTGATCCTAATGCTCAATTAGGGCTTTTTCCACCATTAACTCCAGGCCAAAATCCCCCCCCCCAAACGATAATTAACAATGATTCTAAGTTCTAAGAGTCGAAATACGAATTAGGGGAGTAATTAGCTAACCTTTAGCGAGGGAATTCATGGGAATCTGATAAGAAAATGCCCTGGCTCGTCCCTTAGCTCTTAAGAACGAAATTTTGCAGAAAATAATATTTTTGGGGTTTTTCTCCGGTTTAAGTCGCGACTGTCCCACCACAACGGCCCCGCCCTGGCGGAATTAACCCCGCTCTGGCTGCTTGCACGGAGACAGAAACTCAGAATTTGAGTTCTAAGTGATATACCGTGAGTTTACCGTATTTCTAATACATTTCACTTACAAGTTGTGTGTGTCTAGGGCCTTTTTGTATTGGTTTTTATGTGTTTTTATCATATTTTGCAGGAAAGATGTTCAGGCGTGGAAGTAAAGAGACAGCTGAAAAAAATGCAGAAAAGGGCATCTACAGAGGTGATCTACGGACCGCAGGTCCATTGACGCTCCGTAGATGGTGGTCGTAGATCAGCAGGCAAGGCATGGAAGGCAAATCAGGGAAATCTGACCAAGTGTGGAACCACGGTGGCCATTGACGGTCCGTAGATGGATCTACGGACCGTACTGTTGATCCATAGATTGATACTGCGATGGTTCCAGTACCTGATTTTTGAAGATTCCAAGTGTGGAGCTATGGAGGGGGATTAACGGACCGTAGATCGATCTACGCTTCGTACTGCAGTTCCGTCGTCTGCTTCAGAGAAGCTAATTTTTTAAGCTGAAATATTTTCTAAGTCCTGGCTGACGGAAGGGACTCACGGACCGTAGATCCATTGACGGTCCGTGAGTCAGTCTCGTGGAATGAAGACGTGTGCCTGAACGAAACTTTCCTTCTTTTGTTTTCCTTTTAATTTAGGACTTGTTTTCTATAAATAGGGCATGTAAACCTCATTTTTAGGGGTTAGACATTATTATATTTTTCTAGTTCTTGACTTGGGAGATTGACTTGCAACTTTAGAAATTCTTAATTTCCTAAGTTCGTTTTGAAGATTTTGGTGTTGCAATTCAAGTTGAATTTCTGGGTTTATTATTCTTCTTACGTAAGTTCATAATTCGTTCATCTAAAATAATGAATTGTGTTCATATGATTATGGGTAACTAAACTCCACAACTAGGGTTGTGGGAACCATGAGTCATTAACAAAGTATGAATAGTAAATAAGCAATTCTTGAATAGTGTGGTGCATGCATTGATAATTCTTTCGTTTAGAAGTCCTTTTAGCGGTTGCAAACGTTAGAACTCGCCTTGTTGCTACTTGCCGAACCAAGGAGGTAATCAACAAGAAAAGAATTATAAACATAGATTTAGAGTGATATTATCTAATAGGCTAGTGTCGATTGGTGCGAAGTAATAACTAAGTCAAACACTGATTATGATGTCTAATATGAGGTAAAGGTAAGGGTTAGTAAATTATACACACGTAGCCGGACCAAGGTGCGGGGTGAAATTCTTTAGATGCCGGACCAAGGATTTAGAGATACCTAACTTATCACTTTGCATGTAGTGCACTAGGACAAGATTGCTATTACTAGGATTACTGCGTTATGAGCTTGTGGGGAACACATATACCCTAGTTATTTTTCTCTTCTTGATAACAACCAAAATTGACTTTTGATTACTGATTACTTATTGAATTCTTACAATTTGTTTCACAAAATTCCCCCTTTTAATTACTTGTTTTTGGAAGTAATTTGACTAATTGAATATAATTGTTGGTTAAAGTAAAGTCTAAACCATTTTCCTCATGGGATCGACCCCAACCTACAAGTTGGGTTCTTTACTTGATAACGATCGCTTATTCTTCTTTAGGGAGGTGTAACTTGAGCGTATCACTAAGCTCCCATTTCGCAACACACCTTTAAACCTTGACGTTCCAAAACTACCCTTTCGCGCTAAGATCAACTTCGAGAGTTTTACTCCCTCGAATTCAATTTCGTAAATCCGTACATGCTCCTTAACGTCTTGGCTATCCACTCATGTGATAAACCTCAAAAATAAATCCCCCACCCATTACCAGATTGCCCTAGACCTCACCTGACTCAGATTTCATCTAAGTCTGGCCTAGGCTAGAAACTTCCAAGTTACTACTCAGAAGTTTTCTGGCCCAAATTCCTTTTCCATTGGCTTTTCATACAGACAGGAACAGGACATTACAATAGATATCAATTTACCCATCACTCGTCCTTGAGTGATAAACTAGGAGAATTGGCTAAGACAAGAGTAGAGTAGTACTTGAATCATCGAATAACTGGGATACTTGTCTCGCATGTCCTTCTCGGTTTCCCAAGTAGCTTCCTCAACCAGATAATACATACATTAAACCTTCATGGACTTTATCTCCTTGGTCCTCGGCTTCCAGACATCGCGATCAAGAATTGTAATCGATTCCTTCACATACTAAAAGTCTTTGTATAAAAAAATTGATTCCCACTTTATGATGTAATCTTCGTCCCGTGGTACTTCTTCAACCTGGACACATGGAACACTGGATAGACCAATATAGGCTAGGTGGTAAAGCTAACCTATAAGCCACTGGACCTACAAAGTCAAGAATCTCAAATAGTTTGATGTATCGAGGACTAAGCTTGCCCTCATTGTTGAATCTCATCACCCCCTTTATCGGTGACACTTTAAGAAGAACTTGCTCACCAGCCTGAAATGTCATGTCTCTTACCTTACGGTCTGCATACTTTTTTAGTCGACTATGGGCTGCTAGAAGCTTAGCTTGGATGTTTCTCACCTTATCCTAAGCATTTTTCACCAAATCAACCCCCAAAGGTTTCACATCTCCAAACCACCCTATGGGTGATCTACATCCCCTCCCATAAAGTGCCTCAAAGGGTGCCATATCAATGCTGGAGTGGTAACTATTATTATAGGAGAACTCACACAAAGGTTAAAACATATCCCAATGCCCTCCAAAGTCAATCACACATTCCCTCAAAATGTCCTCTAACACTTGAATAGTTCTCTCTAACTACCCATCCGTCTGTGGATGTAAGGCTGTGCTAAAAGTGAGTTGAGTGCCCAACTCCTCATGCAATTTTCCCAAAAACTTGGATGTGAACTGCGTACCACAATCCAAGATGATGGAAAGGGACACCCCATACAGCCTCACTATCTCCTTCACATACACCTTAGCCATCTGTTGAGCATTATAGTCTACTCTGGCTGGAATGAAGTGGGCTGACTTATTCAGTCTGTCAACCACCTCCCAAATGGAATCAAACTTCCCCAAGGTCTTGGGAAGATCAACAACGAAATCCATAGCTTTCTTTTCCCACTTCCATTCCGGAATTGGCATTCGCTGAAGCAAACCTGCAGGCCTTTGGTGCTCATACTTTACCTGCTGACAATTTTGACACTTAGCCACAAACTCAGTTACGTCTTTCTTCATACCAAGTCACCAATAAAGTCGTTTCAAATCTCGGTACATCTTTGTCACACCCGGATGAATGGAATATCGTGAACCATGGGATTCTGTCAACATCTTCTGAATCAAGTCATCCACTCGGGAACATAAATTCTTCATTTAAAGCTGAGCACACCACTCGCATCAAGAGTCATGTCTTGTGCCATGCCAGACATTGTCTTCTTTTTTAGCTCATTCAAACTCTCATCCTCAAACTTCTTAGCTTTGATCTCCTCAATGAATGTGGGCCTAACCTCAATACTGGCTAGCACCTCACCTTTCTCTGAGATGCCCAACTGCATGAACTTATAATCCAAAGTTTGAATCTTCTTGGCCAAAGGTCGCTTGGACACACCCAAACAAGCTAGACTAACTATACTCACCATCTTCCGGCTTAATGCGTCTTCCACCACATTAGCCTTACCCGGATGATACTAAATGGTAACATCATAGTCCTTGAGTAACTCCATCCACCTCCACTATTTCAGATTCAGGTTCTTCTGAGTGAATACAAGTTGTAGACTACGATGATCAGTAAACACCTCACACTTGACACCATAAAGGTAATGCCGCCAGATCTTGAGAGCAAACACTACAGCTGCCAACTCCAAGTCATGCGTCGGGTAGTTTCTCTCATGCACCTTCAGCTGTCACAATGCATAAGCTATGACATTTCTATCCTACATCAACACAGAACCCAGCCCGAATGTGAAGCATCACAATAAACAATGTTTTCTTTACTTTCCACCAGCAGTGTCAGAATAGGTGTTGTGGTCAGAAGAGTCTTGATATTTTGGAAGATCTCTTCACATTTGTCAGTCCACTCGAAAGGCACCTCCTTTTGGGTCATCCTTGTCAAATGCGTGACGATAGAAGCAAAAATTTTCACAAACCGTCGGTAGTAGTTGGCGAGCCCCATGAAACTCTTAACTTTAGTCACAGAGCTAGGTCGGACCCAGTTCTTGACTGTTGTGATCTTTTTGGGATCTACCATTACCCCTTACTTTGAAACCACATGCCCCAAAAAGGCAACTGAAGCCAACCAGAACTCGCACTTGGAAAACTTTGCATACAACTTCTATTTTCCAAGGACACGTAAAACAATGCAGAGATAGTCGATATGCTCTTCCTTACTCTTTGAATAAACTGAAATGACATCAATAAAGACGATATCAAACAAATCTAGGAA
This sequence comes from Solanum chiquidenum, assembly GCA_029582725.1. Taxonomy (NCBI): domain Eukaryota; kingdom Viridiplantae; phylum Streptophyta; class Magnoliopsida; order Solanales; family Solanaceae; genus Solanum; species Solanum chiquidenum. Next base: position 2,592 of record JAJOOS010005298.1, on the reverse strand, counting down.
TGGTTTGAACACACCATTCATCAAACTCATGAAGGTTGCAGGCGCATTAGTCAACCCAAACGACATTACTAAGAACTCATAGTGCCCATAGCGGATCATGAATGCCGTTTTGGGTACATCCTCGGGCCTAATCTTTAACGGATGGTAACCAGACCTTAGGTCAATTTTAGAGAAAACTGATACACCCTACCGCTGGTCAAAGCGATCATCTATCCGAGGCAACGGATACTTATTCTGGATGGTGACCATATTCAACTGTCGATAGTCCATGCACATCCTCATACTACCATCTTTCTTCTTAACAAACAAGATAGGAGCACCCCACGGGGAAACACTGCTCCTGGATTTGAGCTTTAAGCTCTCTCAATTCTGCCGGAGCCATGCGATAAAGAGGAATGGATATGGGGCGAGTGTCCGGCTCCAAGTCAATGCAGAAATCTATATCCCTATTTGGAGGAATACTAGGAATATTGGTAGGAAGAACTTCTTTGAATTCAAATACTACAAGTTCTATAATTCCTGTTTTTATTATACTTTTTATAATATCTATCTATACATCCAAACTGGGGTGCTATCTTGTTTTTGCAACATGCCAGGTTTTTTACTAATATTTTTTCCATTTTTATTTCTTCTTTATGTTTTTCACATAGTTCTATGAACCATCGTTGTAAAAATTTCATTCTAGCTCCTAGGGTATCTATTAGTCCTGCTTCATTCCAACTTTTTAATACTTTTGAACTAAAAGGTTCGGGTAGTTTCGTAAAATATAGTTTCCTTATTTCTTTACTTTCTTCCGTACTATATGTTCCTTTATAATAAAATTCTCTGAATGCACATGTATATTCATCTGTTTAACACATATTACATATTGCTAATTTTGTCATTAAATTTCTATTTATAATTTCTTCTTTATTTTGTTCTTCTATTTCTGTTGTCATACTACTGAATTCATTTCTTATAGCTATTTCGTATTTATATAATATTTCCGTAGTTGTAGTGGCTAATTCACCATTAAATTTTTTATTACTTCTCAATATTTCTAAGCTTTCACTTGTTAAATTTTGTAACCATAATTTTACCGTTCCTATAAGCGTTCTTTCTATGTATCCTTGTGTTTCTGTTATTACTATTTTGTTATCTATTAATTGTTTTGATATGTATCCCATCCATAGTTGAATTGTTTTATTTATGTCTGTTACGCAGTCTAAATCTAAAAAATTATGTTGTTCAGTTATTGGTTTAGGTGTCCATTTTTTATTTAGTCTTTTATCCTTTATAACTTTATTTCTGTCGTATTGTCCATAGTTTGTATTATAAGATTGTGGATTTAAGTTTTTTGGATTTTTTACTCCTGATGTACTCGATTTTTCATCTGTATCTTTGTCTCTTGTATTTACTTCTAAATTCTTTGTATTATCTATGTTTGCTAAAAGTTTTGTATATGTTTCGCTTGTTTCTGAATGTTGTTCATCTAGATCATCTTCGTTTATTTCATCAATTCTTATTTCAGGTAGATTATCTTGGTTATTTTCTTCTTTTTTTCTAGTTCTTCTTCTAATTGCAATTTTTCTTTAAATTTATTTATCTCATTTCCTAGTTTTATTTGTTGTTTTTTTTCTTTTTGTTTAATTTCATACATTTCTTTTAATATTGCTAGCTCTTTTTCTAGTTCTATTATTTTAGTATTTTTTACTTCTTCTAATTGTTGTACTTCCTTTTTTGCTTCTTGTTTTATTTTTTCAATTTCCGTTTTTCTATCTATTTCTTCATTGTCTTTTGTTATTCTTATCATAGCAGTTAAACTATCTTCTAATTTTACTGTTTCTTTTTCTAACATTAAGCTTAGGTTGTCACCTATTTTCTTATATCTCCTTCCTAGATTAGAAAATATTATCTTTATTTTTAATCTGTCATAGTTTTCATATGTTTTATCGTCTATGGCATATTATTCTTTATTCATTTATAAATTGTGTTGAAGTTTATATTCTAAACTTTTTATCTGTATTTGTAGATAAAAAATATTTTTTCTTTGTGCAACTATAGATTTGTGACAAACTCCTTCAAATATATTAATATTTAGTCTATTTTGCCTATGTCTCAATTCTCGTCTTTTGCTATAATTATTTCAGTAAGTTGTTGTCTATATTCGTTATTCTCGTTATTCATTGTATCTTTAAATATTGAATATATTTATATTCTATTTTAGATATATTATCTATTAATTGATTTAATTTGTCGTTATCAGTTTTTGTGATATTTAGTTCTTTATATTCCGGATATAATTTGTTTAATTTTCTTCTTATTTTTCTTAATTTTCTACTAGTATGTTTCTTCTTATATTTCTTAACATCCATAGCTCTGATACCATTTTTCGGGGGTGCGGAATTCATCTTATGTCTGGCTAAAGGCTTTATTATTCATCTTATGTCTGGCTAAAGGCTTTATTATAATATTCTTTAGCTAAGGGTTTTAACCTTGATATTTCTTTTATATTATTTATGATGTATTCTAGATATAACATATCTTGGGTTCTTCGGTACATGTGTAAATTATTTTCCATTAATTGTTCTAATAGTTTTATATCTTCCATAG
>JAJOOS010005297.1:0-26890 GCA_029582725.1 Solanum chiquidenum | reverse complement strand
TTATATAAATATATAATTTTTAATCACATATTTTCGATCTTCGAATACCCCACCCCCCCCCCCCCCCTTTTTTAATTTTTTTTTACACTCACCATATTTCAACTATGATTTTATGTCTAGATACAATGTTAACTTACAAATATCTTTTTTCAATTAAACTTTAAATAATATTCCTTTTTTTAAAAAAAAAAAATATCAACTATTTCATGTCCAAACACATACTTTATATTATTTCTAAGAATATTATAATAAACATATAAGGAAAGTACTTAATTGATTTACTAAATATTGACCTATAATATCCTAGTTGGAATTAGAGAAAATATATCCAAGAACTAAATATTTTTCACTCCACCACTATAAATTGTTACATACCTTCTCTTTATTCCTTCTTTGATTTTTTTCAATTCCAAACTTTTTCTTCAGAGGTATTCACAAATTCCTTTTTATTTTTTTTGCCTTTCTTGTGTAAATTTTCTCAAAGTCGTTTTTTCCCTCTAATCTTCTATGATTTTTTTTTAATATTTATCGGCTTTGTAGGTTTTATAATTTTGAGTTATTAATTTTGTTGTTGTTGTATCTCTTTATCAGTTCTTAAATGTGCAATACTATTTTTTAAATCGATTTGATGATTTTAACTTTTATCAAGCCTAAAAAAGGGGGGAAATGTTATTTTTTGTTGTTGTTCTTGTTGTGCTTTCCTTATAGAATTTAAGATCAAACCTTTAAAGAATATTTTTTTTTTTGAATAATTAATATACATTTATTGATTTTGTAGGTTCAATGATTTAGATTTATTAAAGTTGTTGTGTTTAATTCTATTTGCTAATTTTTGAACTTGTTATACTCTCTTTCAAGATTTGATGGTTTTAAAAACTTTTTTCTTCTTAAAAATAGTCTTTTTCTTTGTCTTTTTTATTGTTGTTGTAATTTCCCTTTAGATTAGACCTTCTAAGTGAATTTAAGTGTATAAATTATTATTAATTTTTTGCTTTAAGGATATCCTATTTTATGCTTTGAATTCATAATGTTTGAAGGTTGTTTGCTAATTGAGTTGATAATATATCAAGATTAATCTTTTCTTGGTTAGGTTTATACATAAAAAAATGCTTAGATCTTGGATTGTTAGATTTTCTTTCAATTGTTTGACTATAAAATATATCACTTCTAATATTTATTTAGTTATCATTTAAAATATTATTGATAGATCTACGTTTCAAATATATTTTTGATGATTATTTATGATTGAATACCTTTTATTTTTATGTGATATTATTATTATTATTATAGAAGGGTCAAAAGAGATTTCTTTTGACATAATCTTTTTGAATAAGGTTAAAATCACAAGATTAGTTATCTTGGGATTGCAGATATTAATTTGATATAATTTAGATGCTCCTTCAACTATTCATTTGCATTTATAACTTTTTCCTTTTTATTTAAAGTGTATCATTCTTTTACTAGTAACTTGACTATTTTTTTTTATTGTTTATCTAAATATTTAAATTAAATCTTATTAACCCTCTATTCATTTGATCTTATTGTAGTGCAAAAATGGCTACTAGATCAACAAGACATGCTGCTGAAAAAGTTGCCACTGCTTTTGTGGTTCAATACTATAACATTTTACAAACCCTAATCGACCAATCGTATCGATTTTATAAGGAAAAAAGTGTTCTAAGTTGGCCATCGTCCGATGGTGAAATTAAGTCTATCACAACTTTTGATGTAAGTATTCTAACGGAGAATTTTAGTAGTTCAGTTGGTTGACTACAATTTTTTTTTTTGTCACCTAAAGTTTCAATGTTTTTAACTTTGAATAAAATGTTGTTTCTATTTTTTTATTTTGGCTTAACATTTTTCTAATTTTAGGGCATAAGTGATTTTATCATGTCATCACACTTTAAGGGTAGCAAAGTTGAAGTCAAAAATATTGACTCTCAATTATCTGTTGCTGGAGGTGTTTTGGTGATAGTTATGGCTTATTTAATTGGGCAAGACAAGTCTAGAAAAAGGTTTTCTCAAACTTTTTTTCTTGCTCCACAAGAGACAGGATACTATGTGTTTAATGATATTTTTAGATTTATTGGTGAAGACAAATCTTCAACAATTGTTGAGGAAAATGCTTCAATTGCTACTCCTTTAGGTATGTCTTATAATCACCTCTTAGATGACCTGATTGTATAAATATTTAATTTGTTAACCTCTATTATTAAGTTGTTCTCCATTTGGATTATTAGCTACTCAGAGCAAAGTTGAAAACAATGTTGATGATGAAGTTGACCAGAAGCCTTCAAGCCCAAAAGAACAAGAACAAAAAAAGAAGACTCCCGTGGCCCCCGTCATCGTTGAGAACGAGGCTCCAAAAATTACCTATGCTTCAATGGTTAGTCGTACTTTTATGGATCGTTTGATTCACATGCTAGTTATATGGAGATCATAAGAATGTTCTTAAATTGTAATTTTACCTCTAAAGCTTTGTCTAATTCGAAATATTTTCTATAGATAAAGCAAGGTAGGTCCTCGCCACCAAAAAATGTTGGCCTACCATCGGCTCCTAAAAAGCCGCAACCCAACAACTTCGTGAAGTCTAGTTCAACTGGTGTGTTGAAAGTTGCAAGTACTCTTTCAACCAAAGCTGCGGAAGACAATTATAATAATGACATCGAATGTAAATTTCTATTGTTTTATTCAAATAATTGATGAAATTTTTATCATATTAAGTCAATTGTTGAATTATTCGTTTACATTTTACAGATAAATCGATATTTGTTGGAGGATTACTACCCAACACAACAAAAAATGATTTATATGCTGTTATTAAAGAGTTTGGACCCCTTCACATTCAAGACGTTCAACTAAAAGCTTATGATGTATATGAGGTATATATATGTATCACTTTCATTTTATTTTTCGGTTTATCATTTGCTTAAAACTTATTTTTTGTTTAATGATTAAGCATTTATATATATGAATTTTTTTTTAATGTAGGATGGATATTGTTGTGGTTTTGTGCATTTTCAAGATGCAATTTCTGCTCAAAAGGCTGTCCATGTAATGAATTTTACACATTCTATTCTTCAAAAATATTTATCGGTTTAAAGTTTATTGATCGGTTTATAATGTTTGTCTTTTTTCTTTAATGTTCGATTCTAGACTCATCACGTTATGGTGAAGGGGAAACGAGCTTACATGAGATACAAGAGAACTAACAAAGGTACTTATATATATATGTGCTTGTTGTTTTATTCTGTTATGACATAAGTATCAGTTATTGATTTCACAGACTGAACTGATGACCTATATAGGCCATAGAGATGATTTTACTATTATTCAAGACTTTCTTCTTTATTATAATATCGTAATCATATTGTATTTTAAAAAAAATCAGTTCACGGAGAGAGGGCAAATTCTCCATCGGAGAGAGGTGAATTTCGCGGTGGTCGACGTTCAAGAAGCCGGCCTCAAAGTTCTGATGGACGTTGGGGAGAAGATTACCAACAAAGTTCTGATGGACGTTGGGGAGAAGGTTACCAACAAAAGAACTATAATTAGTGTTGGTTTATGCTTAAATTAATTATATCAAATTTTGTTACATGTTCATGTTGAAGGTACAATATTTTGGGTTTTTGGATGGTTTTAAAAACTAATACTTCAACTTTATAGATTTTTATATCTATATAGTTTCAACTCATTTTGAAGTTGCTTCAATAGTTTATTGTATATTTTTATGTGACTTTTGTTTAGATCCATTATCATTTTTGACATCGAGATATTATTACCTAGGTTCCTAAATTTAGAACGAACTAAAATGCAGGTGGCTAGTAGTTATTATATGTTACATTTTCAACAGACACGTAATTCATTTATGGCCTCACTTTTTTTTTTTAGAGAAAAGAAATATTTGGACTTCATTATAGTAGGTTAGATCTTCTTTTTTTTTTTAATAATATAGTTATATTATATTTATTTCTTTTGGTCCACCTTTCATTTTCAATAACTAACTACGTGGTCATGGTGACTAAATTTGTGATAACCATACATTATTCCACCTATATTTTTCTATCTCTATCTAAGTATTATAAGTAATATAGCTAATAATCATATATTTTTTTTAAGAAGAACACATGGTTCAAGTAGGGGTGGTATAGTAACGTAAAGTTGTTCCTGTGTGATTTATATGTCATAAGTTTGAGTCGTAAAGTTGTTTCAATGTGATTTATATTAAAGAAGAATTACTTAATTATTAATACTTTTTTTTTCCTATTCCAATTTTTTTTAAGATCATCCACAATCCAATGATGAACAAATTTTAGCAGAAAAATCTCTCCTCTTCAATATAATAGTGATGTTTGGATCAACTTGTACGTTAGCTATTTCAAGTTGTACCTTGCTACCTCGTATGTGTATTTGCTAAATCTATCCACCGAGGCTTAGACTGATGAGAAAAAATTTCTAGATGGCTTTTTTGTTTTTGGTATTAGAGTTTATAGCTAGCTAGTATTCCATGAATAGCATGTTTGGAATTTCCATTTTTTGTGTATGTGAGAGGGAGCTAGGATTTGAAGTACTTTACGTGTTTTAAACTCTAGGATAGCGATATCAGGGGTTAGTAATTGAGTTCTCAATTTAAAATTTTGTACACATTTACTAGATTTCTTAATTAGCACAAATACAAGGTTTGGACTAAAGTTACTGGTTAAGCCGAACCTGTAGGTAACCTTCTAGCTCCGCCCCTGATTTCAAGACTTGTTAATTATCATAGAATATGGAGTTTTGGGTTGTTGTAGCAGCTGCAGGAGCAGGTTATGTAGCACAATATTTGCAAAGTTCATCAGAGGAAAAGGATAACAAGAATTTGTTGCACCAATTACGCGAAAAAGTGTGTCCATTTCACATATTAGCTCGAAAAAGAGCTAAAAAGGAAGTCTCCGATGAAGGAGTTTTCAGATTCAGACAACTTAATCTTGATTCATCAGAATGCCTCGAGAAAGATTCAATTTTTCCATCCTCTACAAATTATGAGTGTGCAAAAGAATATACAAGTACCAGGAACAAAGATTCTGTTGGATCATTCAATACAACAGGTTCTAACTTCAAAAACTATATGAAGTTTATTTGGATTTAACGTATATATACTGACAACGTAGAGAAACTTTACAGTATATGTGTTTTTGACATGTTGTAGTAGGTAGCATCAGCCTTATTTTATATGTTATAGTTTTAGTCTTTGTGGATTGGAGTTACATGTAGTTATCATTTAGGTAAGGATCTTTCAAAAACAACCTCTCTACCTCCACGAGGTAGGGCTAAGGTCTACGTATACTCTACACTCCAGTCTCCGCAGACCCCACTGTGGGGTTTCACGGGATATGTTGTTGCTGTACTTACCAGATCATGAACTAGGCAAATGAATTGTAGGTTGAATGAGCTGTTCTTCTGCTCTCTAGTCCCTTTTTTCATAGTTTGGTTTCAAAAATCCTTCTTCACATTTCTTGTGAGATGTAGAATTTGTTGAAAATTTATGCAAAGTTATCTATTTTCAAGTGTATTGTCATCCGTTTGCTTTATCCATTTGGAGAAAAGCAATTAAAGAACCTGAGTTTATTGTTATTATGATGATCTAATGGATCTCGCCAAAAACCTATGTTGCTCAAACTCTTAAAAAATTCCACTAGGTGAGTAGTCTTTTGTGGAGAATTCAACACGCGTGCAGCAATATTTTTGTAGAGTTCGAGCAACATAGGCCAATACATAAAGCAATTTAGTTACCTTCAAGATTTTGACTAAATAGAATGGCTCTATCTAAGCCAAAACTTATGTTGCTCGGACTCTTTAACAAATGTGACTAGGTATCATTTTTGGAGTATTCGACATGAGTATGTTAACATTTTTGGAGAGTCCGAGCAATATAGGTACATAAACCAATTCTGTTACCTAATGCTTTTATTTCTGTTTCTCCCTTGTCTTGATTCAAGCAGGACTACCAAATGAAATGACTGTATTCTATATGGGAATTGTTAGTGGCATGATGTCTGCTGTAATTGCAAACAGAAGAGAGATAGAAAAGGTGAATGAGAAGTTAAAATGGACAAAGAATTTAGTACAAGAGTTAGAAGAGGAGCACAATGTGAAAGAGATTGCTAATGATGATTATGAAGATCCAAATCTATATAGCCCCTCTATGTCAACTGTTGATGAACCAACAAGAAAAAACAGTGAAGCAGAGAAACACGAGTCGATGAGCGAAATTGAGGCAGAGCTTGAAGCTGAATTGGAAAGGTTGGAAATGAGCCTGAAGGTTTCAACCTTTGAAAGATTATCTGATTTTGTTGAGGTAAGCCTGCATTTAGCTATACTTCTACTTATTGGTACTTTTTGAAAATATTGTTTTCGAGACTTTGACTGAGATGACCCCACAAATGGAACGACATGGATAGTGAGGATTTGTATAGCTGACTCCAACTTGCTTGAGATTGAGGCACAATTGTCATTTTTGATGTCCATGTTGACAAAACTTCTGATTCATAAAAATTTAAAATTTGCAGCTAGATCCAGAAGATGAAATAAATGTGGTTCAAGGAGACTTAAAACTAGATTGCCTCAATGTGCAGAGCCCTGATTCATCAGAATCAGATAGTCATACTAGTGGAACTTGGATTGTTCATTCTAAACCTGCCAACTATCCTGTTTCCCCGAGGGAGCTTAGCTCGCGTCTGCATGAGGTAATAGAATCCAGGCTAGAAGCTCGAATTAAGGAGCTCGAAACAGCCCTTTATCATAGCCAAAATAGAGCTTGTTCATTGGAAACACAACACAATCTCTCTCAAAAGGACTTTGCATCGCGCGAATCAGAGTCATCTGAATATCTACAAAGTCCATATTGGTATCATGAGGCTGATGAAGTGACCATCAGGATCATGCATGGAAGTGAAAATGCTTTTGACACTAATACAAGAATCCCTCCTTTTGATGGAGGATTGATTGATAGCCCAAACGAAAAAAAGGGTGGCCTGGTGCACGAACGTAAGCAGCCTACCTTGATGCAATTGTTAAAGACAGAATCCATGGCTCAAACCCGTGAGCTACAGGTCACACGGAAACAACATTACCATTGCTCCAAGGTTCCCATTCATTGATAGACCAAATATGATGGGAAAATGATCATATCTATATTATGCTGTCTTCTGTTATTTTTTATGTTACATTGGTATTTCTTACAACTCTTTTGAGTATAGAGACAAAATGTGCAGTGTACATGTAAAGATTGAAGAATTTTGCATTTTGTATAGAACAGCAGACACTGGGGAGAGGGTGTTATTCTGCTTTACTTAAGATGGTGTAGCCTTTATGCCATGGATTCAAGTTTCAACTGAATCCATCATTTTCGACACAGAACGTAGATGTAAAATGAAAAACATTAAGATCACAATAAACGTTATATTCTGAACTCATAATTTCAACAGTACAACAAGTTCAAAACCATCATGTATAAGTCATAGATTCGCCTCTGGTCCAAGTCGTCACAGAGACGATGAGAAAGGCGTGTACATATGGAGAAAACTTCATTTCTGGCTGTCTGCTTTTCCAAATTTAATGCAGAGAAGGGAATAGTAGCTCAGATAAAACGCAAACAAAAATTCAGTCTTGTCAGGTTAGCGCATAAAGAGGCTTCCGAACAAGATGAGAGAATGAAGAATCAAATGATCGTGGCGATTTCCACTCCATCTTCATTATAGATGTTAAGATTTGTTTACAGTGGAAGAAGTTTCTTATGCTTAAAGTAAATCATGAAAGCAATGTATAAGACCAAACAAAAGATTCCAGTGATGATAATAGTCCAATTGAACCCATCCGGATCGTCAAAAACTGTGGTTTTCAAGTTCATTCCAAATACTGCAGTCACCATAGCAAATATTGTTGCCACAAAAGTGGCAGCTGTTAGAAGCAACTCAAATTGTATTAGCTGATTCTGGACATTGGCCTGATACATAATAAAGTTTTGAGTGAGTTTCATGAACATTACAGTGTATATACGTGTTGTATTTAATGTATATGAAAAGTTATGCTGAAACAAAAGACATCAAGAAACAAGGGAACACTAAAAGATAGTATCCGCAAGTTAGTCTTACAAGTTTTATATTGATCAGATCCTCCGTATCATCAATATATTCTTTAAGCTGCAACACAAGAGAGAACAAACGTGAGAAATACAAATTCTCCGTATCATCATTATGAGTTATGGGAGAAAATCTTGGTGTATGGATTATTTAACTCTTCAATGGATGATTTTGAAGGGATTAAATCATCGACGCTATAAGTTAGGGGTCTGTGTAGTCTGCAGTATCTTTACCAGAATAATTCACACATTGAAAAGTTTAAAACCAATAAATAGGGATAGATTAAGCAACTAAACAACATACAACCTAAAGAAAAAAAGGAAGGGAAGTGAATGACGCGCCCAAGGTTGTAGAGAAATGTTAGTATCAAACAGTAATACAAGATCAAGTTAGTATACCCCCTTAATATTAATCAAATGCTAGATTACTCCCATAATTCTCCCCTTATCCGTAAACCAGAACCCGAGGCTATGTTTTAGCAAATACTCCTTCCGTTTCAATTTGTTTGACTCACTTTCCTTCAGCCTGTTTCAAAAGAATGTCTCTTTCCTTCTTTTTTGGCAATTCTTTGACTCTAACTATCCACACAGCATGTTTAAGACCACAAGATTAAATGGCATTTTGGTCATTTTACATATCTTTAGTTTAAGACCACAAGATTCTTCTAGACTTTCTTAAACTCTGTGTCAAAAGTCAAAACCAGACAAACAAATAGCAACGGAGGAAGTAATTCTTAAGATTATTTGGTAAGAATGGTAATCCAACTCTAGTTGCATTTCTTGAATCTATCAGGGAAGGAGTTTAGTTCATTCTAATTTAATTAATGTACAAATATAAGATTTTCTGGATATCAAGAAGAAAAGCTAGTAACTTAAGAATCTCTTACTGATGACAACTTGTTCAGAGCGCTGTCAACGACCACAAAATATGCTTCAAGCAACATTTCAAGCTGATCAATATTTTCTTGACCATTAGATGAAGCTGAAATACTTCCGTGTTTGCTTGAGCTCAAATTACTGAATGCCCGTTGCAACTTATGCACCCCGGTAGTTGATGATGCAGGTGATACTGGAGCAGATCTTGTTGCTCCTCTAATTTTTCCATATATATCCGCTTGATCATATGAATCATTATTAAAATAATCCTCCTTTCTCTGTTTCTTCTCTGTTAAGTACATCTCAGCCATGTCACCATCATCATCCATTAGATGTTCTATTTCATCACATACCTGAACATTTTTCGATAAGTAATTTTATTAAGGTACAGAATATGTACAAGAGGTCCGGGGGCTATCTGGTGGGCTGTTTGGAAAGAAAGGAATTCAAGATGTTTTGAAAGCATAGAGAACAATGTGCAGAAAGTTAAACTAAACTGCATTTTACTTTTAGTCTTTTGGTGTAATCAGTTATACTCTAATGACACTGTCTCTATTATTGATGTGTTAGACTCAATTTAGACGTAGAGAAGTGAAATCAGGAGTACACTTGTATATAAGGTTACAGTACGACCCATGTACTGTTTTGTAATATAATACAAAGTTACCAAGTTCAAAATAAAAAAAGAATATGTACAAGAGGAAGACATCTGTCACTCCTATTCCACTAATACAGGTATTGAAGACATCTGTATGCCTGAACATTTGTTTAAAAGCTTAAGTGGTTTGACAGATAGTCGAGCAGTATTAGGTTACGTATACAATCATACCTTTTGGACTCGCTGAGTCAAGGCAAGCAGCTGACCTTTCAATCTACGAACTCGTTCCAGATTTAGAGTGTTAATAGATGATGTTAGTTCATCAAGCACGGGGTATACTTCCAGTTCTAATTCTTTCACCTGTTTGATTTAGAAAGACATGAAAAAGAAGTTTTGATTGAGAATATATACGTTTAATCATGAGAAATTACTGCATTTTGTTTGAGGTACTGGATACAGAGAGAGAGATATTAACATGTCGAAGTGAATTCATATTTCGGCCAACACGTCACATCATGATGATGATAAAACTAAGTAATAAACAAAACAGACAGGATTTACTAACATCCAAGAGCAATTGATGCAAAGCACCTTGAATCCATTTTTAGTTAACCAATGTAGAACCATGAAAGCCCAACTTAAAATAGACCAAGCTGCAACTAAGCTTTAAGATATTCTATTACTCCTTTCTGCAGTTCCTTTTTTTTTTTTTTTATAACTGCGGTGTCCAGGACAGCTTACGCGCACATCAACTAATTCCACAGGAAACCTCGCACAAACAATAGGTACTACCAGGTAACTTTCCCCTCCAAGGTTCGGACTGATGGGAAGAAATCACCTACTGTTTTTTGACTCTAAGGTTTGAACCCGAGACCTCATGGTCCTCAACACACTTCATTGACCACTAGACTTAAGATATTTATCACATTATGCAACAATGGCACACATATTGGTGCTAGTATATTATGCCTACAATGGACAGCAAATATTTTAGTCTATTACACAAAAAGAGTTATCAATCTGCCATCAAATGAGTCTTCTGCATACCTGAGCATCAAGAGACAAGCAAGTTAGCTCCAAAGCAAGCTCAAGGGCTCTGAACTCGAAAGGAAGACCATCTGAATTAAAACACCACTCATTATGAAAAAACTGAAATTTCATCTATAGAGAGTTTACCATATATCAAAAGAAACATCAACTAGAATAAAATAGGTTCAAACAGAGGGGACGGGATATAGAGGATTCATTGAACAGACGCCAACAAGTTTGGGATGGTGTACTTGCTGTTGCACTGAAAGACATACGACATCATGCTAAATGAATACAAAGGAGAGAGAACGTTTCAGAATCACTGTAATTACATGCATCCCTCAAACAACAAAAACACCATCGGGTGCAGAACATGCTTCTAATAGCTATACTAGAGGGGATATCCTCCATTGCTTCTAATAGCTATAGTTACTACTTTTATTGATACATAAAGATCTGCAGATACTAAGTACAGAAGTTTGATTAAATTAAAGTCAAAGATGTAAGACAGGCTGTCGTTACAAAGCTCAGGCAAGGTGGAACAAAATTTTAAGGCTAATTTTTATATTTCTTTCTGCAATTGAGTTGGTCAAAAGTAGCATTTGGCAGAAGCTACAAATAAGTGCATGCTACATGAACAAAAACAGCTGGATAACATAACTGTTACAACAAACTTGGAACTCAATACCTTGAATCTTTATCAATTTCTTTTCCAATATTTCCTTTCAATTGAGGTCTTTATATATCCAAATTCACTGTTAAGAAAATATCATGGCTACACAGCATAAATTTTTCCAGAATTAAGCCATTACCAATAGTGAGAAATATCTCCAACTTCTAGCATCATCCAAGTTTTTCATTTTTTACTTTAAAAATTGTTCTTATGCAGATTCAGGAATGGACTTAGATGCTAATTGCTATGCAACAAAGGAACCAAGAACTATTTCCAGGACTTCCTGATCTCTCTCTCTGTATAGATATGTTCAGAAGTTTTGTTATGCTTATACAACCATATTGCCATTCGATGATGAAATACCAAATATAAATATTAAAATAAGAAAAACCAATAACACAGAGTTTGCTCCCTACATAGAATGTCACAAGCTTTGCCCTACTCAACTGTTTCCGTTGAGGAGGACGAAGAGGTGGATCCAATCAATTTCAGCAATTCATGTTGCATTTTCTTGTGTTATGATTTAGAGTTACACGGATCTGATTCAGACATGGAAAGAACAACATTCAACAATCATGCCTCAATCCCAAACGATTCCAATGTAGATGCCTTAAAAAAATAGGCTTTCTGCATTAAGCACGTTGCTAATAAAATTATGCCAATCCAACTCTGGAAAATATAGCCTCTGTGCAATTTGTTAGTCTCTTTTGCCTTTCCAAGAGTGCGACAGGTTTTCTATGAGAAGTCGTCTTTCACTTCTCCTTTTAACCCTGGAATGCAGAATCATAAGTGCATCATATTTTCCAGATAGCATCTGAAACTTTTAAGTTTTACTTTCAATACATTAATGGTTATCTCAATATTGAACTTGGTCTAGCGGGACAAAAAAAGTCACAGTTAACAGTTAAACAGGCATGGAGGGCGGAATAGTTAATTTTTTGTCAACATTACGATCCATTGGTGCAAGACAATTTAAGATAATTTAAAGCTATGTAGAGACAAAAAAGAGATAACCTAGCAATAAGCTCTTTGCATAGAACAGGAGCATCTACTGGCTTTAAACTCTTCGACAGAAACTAGCATTCACTGGTTTTCATTGCTTTGAGAAAAAACCAAGCTTTAGTGCAGAAAGATAAATAGAAATGGATTTACCCGGCTGATCTTTATTTATCTGAAGGCGTTTACACAATTCAGACTCGTATTGCAGTACACAAGCATCCAAAGAATTCATCAGTATAACCTCATCAGCTGTGATGACACATCTGATCTGTTCAAGGTTTACCACAATAGCTTGCTCTCGTCCTAATATTGTGGAAGGATAGATAAACTTAGGGTCCAAAAGCCGGAGATCCCTGGCTGGCAAAGAACAATGTCTCATAACGGTAGCCTTATCCAATTCCAAAATCTTTGAATTGCCATGCTCATCAATCTTTATCCAAGAGCGACTCCCATGACCTTGGCCTCTCCTCTTAATACCAGGTAGACCAAACCCATGAAAGTTGTTATTTGCCTGTACATCTGAATAAAACCTAGTAGACGTAGATTCTGGAAAATCTGTAAAAACAGAAGGACCATTTTCTTCTGCCATTTGCTTTCACTTTCTGTGAGTTAGGAACAAATCTCAGAAACAAAGATTTCAGCATTGATCAAAGCCCCTAGTACTCTTACTCCAACTGCAGCACTGTTGCTTTTAGCAAAGTATTAGTGTTAGCAACAGTAGTAGCTTTTCTTATTATGGTTCTTATTACCTTATTATTTTTCATATCTTACTGCTCCTGCAAAATAAATTGTGAACAGAACCACATAATCAAATAGATGTAACTTATCAAAAAAATAAAATAAGTAAATGTAACTTTCACTAATAGCTTCATCTTGACAGCAAAAGGCATAAGTTACATAAGAGCCTCAGAAGAAATTTTTTGAACACATTGATCCTGAAATACACTCCCAAACGGTTACTAGAAAATGTGACAAACACGTGGTCTTTGGTCCACTCTTAATCATAAAACATTTTTCCTTGATTTTCATCCTTTTACGATCCTCATCAAAATAATTTCCTCACATCTAAGCATAGGCCAAAATCAGGGACAAGCAAAACCCTATTTCAACATCAATCGTCTTTTGCATTTGTATTCATGGAGATTTAGAATTAGGAATTAACAAGAGGAGTCTGATATCATGGTTTCATAGGCTGCTGCCAAAAAAAAAAAAGGAGGATATCTAAAGACTATCTGCTATCTTTGTTATTATCAGTTATTTCTTTTTCTTCCGTTACTTCTTGTTCGTGATTGCTTTGGATTGCTTTTCCTTGAGCTAAGGGTCTATCGTACACAACCTCTCTACCTCAGAAGTAGGAGTAAGGTCTACATAAACTCTACCCTCCCCAGACCCCACTTTGTGGGATTACACTGGGATGTTGTTGTTGTTGAGGATATCTAAAGAGGCGATTTCACTTGCACTAACATGTTAAACGTCATAAAAACTTATCCAAACATTTATGTATGTTCCTATCCCAGTTCCACAACAAGAATGTGTGTTGTAAGCATGATATGAATCCACTCTGAAAAGCAAGTCCCATTCATGCAACCCCAGATCAAAAGTAGCATGGAAACTCATTTCCAACATCAAAAAGATCTTAAACACTCAGTAAAAAAAGGAAGAGATAGAGGAGATCCAAATAGGAGGTTATAATTTGCACTTAGTGCAAATTATCCAAGCACTTAAGTGAGCTATTGATCCAAAACCAAATTCCAACATAAGAAGGTACCACAAGTGTAAAATGAATGCAAGTTTGCATGTAAATGAAACGTGGAACCATAGATCGACATCAATCATTCGGATTCTTTGTTTTAATTCTCATTTTTTTGGTAAGTTCAACTTAGAAAGATACATCAATAATTTTTCAGATTCTTTGTTTTAATTCTCATTTTTGTTAAGTTCAACTTACAAAGATATGAATTGCTGCTATGGATTGTCTGATATTGAATAAACGTGTATCGCCTCTTCCAAAACTAGTTTTGTCCCATCTGCTAGAGCTTGAAAAATCCTAAAGGGCCAGCATATTCAGGTCACATTTTAGGCCACGCTTCCTTATGTTTAGTATTTAGACAAATTTGACAAAACTAGATTCATCTTATTGCATTGAAATCCAGAATAGTACTCCCTCCGTTTCAATTTGTTTGTCCGGGGGATTATAGAAAGTAAAGAAGATTTTTTAATTTTGTGGTCTTAAACTAAATATATGTAGAAAGTATCAAAATGTCTTTTAAGCATGGAAACTCAATTCCAACGTAATGAAAACAAACAAACAAAAAAACCTTTACAAACTCAACACTAATCCACAAGAAATCAATAACCATGTCAAAATTCACAAACCAGTAAGCAATTTTTTTTAATCTCATGCTACCTAGGGGACATTCACAACAAACCTTCATAGATACCAGCTCAATTAAAGAGAGCAATATGGTAAAATAGCCGAGGAGAGAACAAAATGAACAAAGTTTGAATCTTGACACTCGAAAAATTAAAAGCATATTGCCCTAGTTACCGAATATTCAGAATAGAAAACTATGATACTTCCTATGGCATTGAAATCTGGTAACAGTAAGATAGTCACACTACTCCCACTCAGTTCTCATGTAACCAAATATCAAAAAATATAGCATGGAAACTCAATTCCAACATTTCTCTTCTTTTTCTTTTTTAAAAAAAGAAACCTTTACAAACTCAACACTATTCCACAAGAAAACAATAACCATGTCAAAATCCACAAACCAGTAAGCAAAATTTTCTTTTTCTATCTCACACTACCTAAGGGACATTCGCAACAAACTCTCATAGATACCAGCTCAACTAAAGCACCCAAGGGCATATCCTAGTAATCAATGAAGCAGATGACAACCATGAGGTCTCACATTCAAATCCCAGCAAAGACAAAAAATACTAGGTAATTTCTTTTCATCTATCCTAGCCTCGATGGACAAAGTTACCTCATACCTATTGTTGGTGGGCGTTGACAGGTATTCCATTGAATTAGTCGGGGTGCGCACTGGACACGACAGTTATCAAAAAACTACATATACCAGCTCAACTAAACAGAAAGAATACACTAAAACAGCTGAGAACAGAACAAAAAAGCACAAAGTTTGAATCTTGACACTCAAAATCAACAGAATACCCCAATATTAAACCACCAAACAAATTACCAAATCATCAACTACATAAAACTAAACAGTATGAAAATTAAACCCCACATCAAGTCAAATCAAGAACTCAAAACACAATAAGAAAAAGCTCATACCTTTACAAAAAAAAAGGCTTTGGGCTTAAAGGGTCTCTGCAACAATGAATTCAAGAAGAAGAACACGTTTTACACAGTGCAGATTTGCAGTGAATTAAAAGTATAATATTAACTGAATGAGTAAAGATTTAGGGAAAAGAAGGGTCCTAGGAATCAGGATGAATCGATTATAGAATCAAAATCCCCAGACCACGTAGCCTTAATCTAAGCCGTTTGTTTCCGAAAGGAGATAATCGTCAAAAACACACTTAAAAATATAATTTTTGTAACGAAACATATTTTAATTATTAATTTTTCATTTTTGTTACTTGAATGATAGTGATATTCAGGCCCAAAAAAAGTGAATAATTAATAATTAAAGTGTATTTTTGATAAGTCATTCATAATAACTTAAGTATAAATTTACACACGTAAATAGTAATAATTTAAATATAAAACTCAAAATATTGAGATAGTTTAAAGGCATGTGTTTTTTCAGAAATTAAAAAGTTTTCTTAGTAAAATATTTTTTAAGAAAATATGTGGAAAGATTGCAATTTCAAAGATGAAGAAATGAAGAGATTATTAATACATGTATTTCTATTTTATACAAAATAATATATAAAACAAGGTTTAATATAGATATTATTTAATATCATCAATCAAATATTACGTTGATTCTTGATTATACGGTGATTATTTTTTGTTATATGATTAATTAAATATTATATTATCTTCTAATCTAACCACAATCAAACTACTAAAAATTAAGTTATTTTTCTTGAATATATTAACTTTTTCTTTATACTTTTATTTACTTTGTTGATTTTCGATATCTAGTAAGTCTAATTAAATTTTATTTCGCACGTTGTAAATTCATTTTTTGGCGCTCCCACAAACTTTTTTATTTTGTCAATATGCCCAAGTTTTCATTTTCTTTTTCATCTTTCTCCATAAATTTTATTGTTGTCCTTTAATTTCTTTTCTTCTTTTGGCTTCCAAGCAAAGGGATAATTGATTGCTTGTCCTTTATTTTCTAATTTACTATATGAAAATTTTGAATTTCATAATTAGGAATCATGTCACATGTCATAGTATATTCCTCTTCATTCTTTTTATTTATTTATTTATTAGACTTTGGGTTGTGAAATTAAGGGATTGGCATTGCAGGCTATAAAAAAAACTGAAATTTGTCTAAATTTAGAATATGATACTTATTTGACCATTTCTAGAATGCCCTATCAAACTGATTTTCATAATATTCATTTTATTGTTTTATGGTGTAGTGAAAAATTGGAACTTAATTGATTTTGTCATCTTAGTTTTCATTAAAAAAAAGTTTGTTTAATAAGACATACTTAACTAGTAATAATTGCAAAGCTAATATAATGGTGGTACGATAATAGTTGAATGTGATAGTTGATAATGATCGTGATAAAAAAGATGTCATAAATCCACCACCGCATTTATGCTCCCATACTAATCATGTATTTTTACATCCCACGACTTCGATAAATTTCTCTATAACTCTAGATTCTACTGTGGATGTATCGTAGATATTGAAATTTTAATAGGCAATAACCTTATAATTTGTTTATTGAAGTAATCTCAAATCTACAATAGAATTTTGTTATTCCAAGGGTAACGAAAATGATTTATTTTCCTTTAATTAATTAGATATTAACGAATGATTAGGGCATGCTATCTCTTATAAGTGAAATTTATGATTTCTTTTAGAGGCAAATGGTCAAATTTTCTTGTATTTTTCAACATTGAGCAGCTTTTTATGCCGCTAATATTTTGATCTAACATTATTCTTGCCATCAGAAAACGATCTCTTTCTTTTTCTTCGACACTCAATGAAGCTCCAACCTGAAAGGTAAACTTGCATGCACATTTTTCTCGAAGAATTTGGACACGTGTCATATCGTTCATTCATTTAACATTAAAACTCGATTGATAATAAAGGTAAATATAAGTCGATTTGATAATGCATGAATGGACCAAAAGTAAAACATATGGCAAATGTAACGTTAAATAGTACAAAGGCAAATTTGAAGTTTTTGTATTTTCCTGTTATTGGTTTTAACTTTAAACAAATTCAAAATTTTATTACTGCATGGAGTAAAAAACAAAGGTTCCTTACTTTACATACTTTAAAAGATATATATTATATTGTGGAATATTTCGATTCCACATTGGCTCTTTATATATTCTTTGAAAACTCTCACCTTGCGAACTAACTTTTGACATTGAAGTAAATGCAATAATATCAATTTCTTAACATGGTATTAGATTCAACACAACCTAATTATTGATTTATCAAAGTTTGGACACCTATGTTGTGTTATCTATGTTGACGGGCATAGGCGTGCAGGGATATGTTAAGTTATTCCACATTGATGGCACGTAGGATATTGGATCACCTTAAGTCTTTTGAACAACCCTCACCTCAGGCCTAGGCAGGCAGGTGTTGAATTGTCCCACATCGATGGCACTAAAACACCTTACATAGTCTTTTGAACAACCCTCGCCTCAGGCCTAGGCATGAGGGTAGGTGTTGAGTTGTCCTACACCGGTGGCACTGGATCACCTTACATAGTCTTGAACAACTCTCACCTCAAACATGGGCATGCAGGGAGACGTCGAGTTGTCCTACTTTGGTGGCACGTGGAATACTAGATCACCTTATAGAGTTTTTAACACACCCTCGCCTCAAGCATGGGCATGCATGGAGGTGTCGAGTTGTCCCACATCGATGTCACATGCATGGGATTGGATTACCTTATATAATCTTTTGAACAATCTTCACCTCAGGCCTGGGCAGGCAGGTGTCGAGTTGTCCCACATTGATGGCATGTGGATACTAGATCACCTTATATCGTCTTTTGAACTACCCACACCTCGTAAGCTAGCTTTTGAAATTAAGTTAAACCCGAGATCACTTCTTAAAAATCTCTATGAAAAAAATACAAAGTCAAAAATCAACCACTTGTTCCTAATCTATATCATGGAAACATTCAATTCATGGACCACCTATAATTGCAACCAATTAACAAACACTTCTTTGTCTCCCCCAACAACACAATGATGCAATCATACAATATGGTCCCCAGAACATAAAGCCTCTAAAAATAAATGAGTGTCTTGAGTGCATAGCACATCAGACACTTCCAATACACAGAAATCATGATGGATAAAGATTTGACTAAATGCAAGATATGTACAGTCTTTAGCAAGCTGACATATAAAGGATTATCGGAAACAGCCTCTTACCCCGCAAAGGTAGAGGTAAGGTTTGCGACTAATGGGATTACATTAGGTATGTTATTGTAGTAACATATTAAGGATCAAAAGGGTCCAAAGTAAGGAGGGCAATGATATCATTCAAGATTAATTCATTCCTCTGAATTTCCGAAAAAGAATCTGTAAACGTACATACAGAACTCTTCTTTAGTCCAGTATCCCTCCAAGATGTGCACAAGTCGATACATATATCTCACTCTTAAAGAGAGGAATCAAAGAAACAAAAAATGGGAATGGAATAAGTTACTGCTTTGCACGGTGTGCTCTGTGATATCCTCTTCCACCGAAAACCCTGTGGTATCAATCACAGCAAGGGAGAAGCATTGGGGTTTATGACAATATGCTTGAGAGGGTGAGCAACATCGGTACCTCCAGCGTGCTTGACAAACTCGGCTGGTGAGTGAAAACTTCCATGACAGACGCACATAATTCTTACCTCCTCCCCTTTGCTGTACCTGTATAATATTCCGTCTACTCTTTTACCATTAGGACCATCTCCTTTCGTGAAAACGCATGGCATATTTTCTAATGTGTTTGTTCCAGTTTCCTTTGCCCGACTTTTTGCTGCCTCGAGCTTCTTAGATGGACTGTCCATATCACCTCCTGACATTCTGCTTCCGGTCTCTCTCATTTTTGACCCAGACGAACCAATATCTTGACTCCCTCCTCCTTGTAATGAGTGGATACTGGCAGGGCTTAGCTCACCAGACCCTGCAGCCGGGGTTCATCATGGTTCTAACATTATGGCGGAGATGATAAACAGAAAAATGATAAAAAGCATATATCATATGTATCACTGCATCTTTTCATTCTTTCCTTTACACAGTACACTCCAAAAACACGTTAAGGTGATATGACCAACTACAAAAGTGATGGTAAAACCATAACATAACCTGAAAAATTATTACATACTATCGGACGATTACAGTGCTCAAAATTATTAACCACCACGAGATGATTACAGGCGATCTAATTTAAAAAGGAATTTCTTTAACCAGATCAGACGATCTAATATTCTTTACAGACAATCAATAAGTGCATATTTCACGAATGAACTCCACTCATGTAGTGAACAATCAAAAGCATATTCAACACTCCTTGACTAAACCAACCATTTACTCATGGTAACTAATGTAACAACTGCAAACATCTGAGGTCAGCAAACGTAGGATAACAGGACAAGAGCAGCTGCACTAAATATCAAATTTCTAATATCCACCATGTTGCCGATTTCAGGATGCGTGAAAGCGGATTCAAATCTAGTTCATTAAGGAATAGGATGTAAGATACTGTATCTATCAAGAATCACTAACACCTCTATATAGGATATCCAATTCTAGTAAACAATTTTTATCAAAGAAGTACAAGCCTAGAAGGTTAGTGTTTTACATCTTGCACACGACCAGAGGCAGAGGAGCTATCCAAAAAGTGAACGAAAACAACTCATGAGGAATATGGATATTAGTTTTCAAATATGGAGATAGTGGCAGAGATGTGTGTGGACATTAGGGAGTAAAGAGCGATGAGCAAAAGGGGCATCCAACATAAACTCCTATTTAACAACAAAGGTCCATATCACATATGCATCAACTAGCTTGTCAAATTTACATCTATGGGGTATTCAAGAAATTGTGATACAGCGAGCCAAAGGAGCTGCATCAATAGCAGCAGACAAATCTCCCTCAACCCTAATCCATTCTATCACAAGGACCACAACCAAAAAGGTAAAGACAAGAGAGACAGAGACGATCTTGACTGCCCAATAGGTAATTCACAAAGAAGACCTTACTAAAAAGATTGTTGCTTACCAAAAGTAGCACGGATAGAGCAAGCATTTGAAACCATGACGTCTAAAATTCATCAGGCTTTAATCACATATGACTAACTCCTTGGGTGAGGAGAAGGAAAATATACCATCCAGAAAGATCTGTTAGTTTGATTAATTCTACCACTAAATCAATTGAGACTAGAACACTTTCAATTAGGTAGATATAAGTTGTTGAGAATGTCGAAAGCTCACGGGAAGTTGGCATCATATAAACCAACGTTGCTCAGACTATTCAAAAAATGTCAATGGGTGTGTGTCAGATTCTCCAAAAGTAGCGTGTTTTTTGGAGAATCCAACACAAGTGCAGCATCAAAGGGGAAGACTTTGCGCAACTTGGACATAGACATAGTGGTATTTATCCCAAGGTCTCTTTTATTTTATCATCCAAAAAAAAAGAACAAATGCTTTTGATTTAATTGTGCGAAGTAGCCTGCAAATAAATGATCTAGTTTGGTTTCCAAGTCTACAGCTAATAACGATCCAGCTTCATTATCCTTGCTGTTTAATTGGAAGTAGTGAACTCTGGTTAATTATTTTGTGGAAAAGATATGAATCTCTAGTTTCTGTGAAAAGAATATCAGACTTTATTCTTCATTTAATACTTCCAAAAAGAAAATCATATAGCCAAATCAGCACTACCAAATGCTCCCACGGGATGCATTATGAGTATTTTTAACGCACTAAGTTCACATCAGAGCAAGCATTTAAAAATTAAGGAGGTATTATACATCAGATAACTTTTTTTCTCAAACGATTGCACCTGCAAATTTTTATCAGAGGCATTTTCCTATCTCTTTTTAGCTCCTGCATTTCTTCCTGCAATTGTCGTGACTTCCTGATGTGGCAATAAAAGAAAATTTCCGAAGTCACCTAGATAACCTAATCAAACCAACAGCACAACTACAACACTTGACACTGACAATCAGTCAAGTACCTCCAAATAGTCAATATAGCATAACATTCTCGAGGTGCTAAAAGTAGAATTACAACAATTTTAAGTCACGAATGTGGTAACAAGAGAAGGCTGTCTAATTAGTTATACAACCCCTTCACTTACAACCATTAGGATCAGGTTTGAGTTGCCAAGAGGAAATGGAAACTACTTTGGATTCCTTGAGGGGTGAAGGAGGGTTCTTTCAAAAATTCTTTTTTCATGGTGGTGACCGAGTTAAGCTTGCACGCACTTCTGAAAAATACCGGCTAGCTCTTGAATAATGGTCTCCCATGATTTTCGCCCGCTCCATTAACCACTAGGCCACACCTTAAGGCGCAGCGAGGCTGGGGTTTAAAAAGAATCAAGAATGTGGTGAACGGCAATAAGACAGAAGACATGGACAAATACCATAGAAACTTGTAAACATTTAAGTGAGGGGACCTCAGCAGCAAGTTTTGACTAAATTTAGGAGATACATTCAACAACTCACAGAAACAAATTAAAAACCAGATGCCATATTTCTGGCAACAGATGACTCAACAGTAATCATTTATGACCAATGCTGAATAATAACATGTCTTTGAGCACCCTTAACTGCAACATGTGATAACCACTCCTTACCTAGAAGGAAAATTTTCAATCCCAAAGTACTGATATAATTACAGTACTGTAATTTTCTAATTCAACTAGTACCAACTCTCAAGAATTGAATTTAAAAAAGAGCACATACATAATGAATGTTAATATTGGCCAAGAAAAAAAATTGTACCTTGTGGAAGTTTACATTCCAATTCAGACATACTTGAAGAACTACCACCACCTTGGGATTCGACAGAACCTTGTGACCTCAATTTCCCATGTCCTTGCATTTTACCTCCTGAATAACTTCCTTTACCTTTCCCCATTGTCAAATCTATTCCACCTCCTGTTAAACTACCTTGCCTTGCAATGGCAGATACCGATAAACCAAATCTTTTCGCAGACGCCAAGTACTGTTCTTTATCTAATCTACCTCTTAAATTCATCTCAATTTCCCTCTTTTCATCTTCCATACTCCCTCCCCCACCAACAACAGTACTTCCTCCTCCACCTTCTTTATCACCCCTCAAATTTCTCTGTTTCTCTGATCTTCTCCTCTTAGCTTCCATTCTTCTCAAAGTCTGCAACTCCTTTCTCTTCCTCCATTCTTCCTCAGTCTCCACAGGCAAAGAAGAAGTTCTCACCAAAGTAGGATAAGACACTGGTGGTGGTGCAAGAGCATCATCATCTCTCACTATAGGCAAACAAGAAGCTACAGAAGAAGACCTTATCAACTTATTACTACTAGAAGATTTATCAACACCAAATCTACCTCCCAATGATAAACCAAGATTCAACTCTACTTTCCCTTCATCTTCTTCCTCCTTCACCTCCTTTCCTCCAGCAACAACAACCTCAACTCTAGATTTTCCTGAACTACTACTACTACTACCACCACCACCCCCCATGAATCTCTGCAACAAATCCCTTGAATATCTATTTGTTTCCATAGAAAGATTTTCCATCTCAATTCTACTTTTCCTTTTCTCATCTGTATTATCTCCCATAGCAAACCATACACCCACCAAATATACTATCAAGCACACCAAACCAAAGTTAAAAAACTTACCTATTCTGACATGTACGTGCATGTTTAACACTTCCATGATCTGATTTAGCCACACCCAGATGGAAAAATCTAATCTTTAACTGCATATTAGCTCAAACAAACTCAAAGATTAAGTCTTTACACCCAAATTTTGCACTTTAACAAATCCCAACTGGGAAAAAAAAAAGTAAATATCGCCGAAGTTGTTCCCGGAGAAAACAAAAGGGTGGCAGGAAAACCAAGAAAATGGTTAAAAATCCACCAAAAAGTAATAAAAATGTAATCTTTGCAAGAAAATGTTATGTTCCGGCAAAAGGGTCGCCGGAAAATCAAGAAAATATGGCAATGAGAGGGTAGAGTAAAAGAATAATGAAATATACTTACAAATCAAACAAGACCCAGAAAGATAGAAGCAGGCAGGAAAGAAAGACTAAAGAAAAAAAAAAAAAAACTAGAGGGGGGTGGGGTGGTTAAATGACCAAAATACCCTTGTGGATTGGGAGGGTGGGGTGGGGGGACAAAGAAAGTACTGGGAAAGGACAAGTGTCAGAAGAAGAGAGAGAGAAGAAAGACACGTGGGACTATGTGAATAGCTCCCTTTTTGGTGTCTTCTAACTATATGTTTTTTTCCTAGAGAAGTTTAAATGTAGGAAATTTAGTATATGGTCATTCACACTTAACAAATCTATACTATATGAGTCAATCATGTTTGTATAGAGAGGGACACATTGTTTATTCATCAACATTGGAAATATTTTGCTTTTTGAGAAAACCCCTTCTTATAGTTTTTCATATAGTATATACGAGTTTAACATCTAATATATATTAAAAAATATACAAATAATGTAATTTTTCACTGAAAGATGTTTGAATGAACCTTTCGATCTTATATGGATCCATTCTTATGTGGGACTATACCAATTTGTGGGTAAAGAGTGGAAATAAGTTGCTTAATTGAATCGATATTTATTATCTGCACTTGAAATAACCAAAATCAATCTTTAGAAGTATCAAACTGAATATTGAACACTCAATCCTAATTAATTATTTATCATATTATATAAATAACATTAACGAGTGAATTAGGGTAACTTAATTAACCTATTCTAACAAATTTATAATGTTAAAACTTAATAATGAAGAACTAACTTTTATGATTTCTCTAAAAACTAGCATGTCATATATTGATTTTCAAAATGTGTGACTCCTCAAAAAAAAGTTATTTAGAGATTTCTTAGCTTGAGTACAACAAATTAATGTAAAACGTATAAAAAATGATAATGAGAAAAATATAGCAACTTATAAGGAAGCAATAACAACAGTAAAATAGTGCAATAGACAAAACATTATACAAGAATTAGACTAATACTACGATAGGCATCATTAAGTCTAAACTCGTCAAATAATAAGACAACAAAACTTTATTATTTACTAACCTTTACCCTAATACACAATTTCCACACCTTACTATTTGTCGTCATACATATCAATTGTTTATACACATTAAATATATATTTTTAAAATAAATATAAAATCTAAGTCAAAATTACTGAATTCCGCTAAATTCATACCATTGACATCTCACTTTCAAGGAGTAAATGTGACACATCACAAGTAGGAGGGGGACCTTTGCAAACAAGTAGGGGACATGAGAGATATGGTGAGGAGTATAACACAAGAAGAGAGAAAACAATTCTAAATTTTTTAAGACACGTGTCAACAAAAGAACAAATCTAGAAAACATGACACGTGTCGAGGTTGTTTAGGAGACAGCAGATTGCCACGTGGATAGTACCATCAGCCTCGTAAAGCTGAGACATCGTCATTAATATTATTTTTTTAAAAAAAGAAAAACTTAATAATTATTAATTGAATCTTTATGATGATTAATAATTAATCACACTTAGCTGTCAATAAAGAAGAAAGGGAAAAGTGGGGAGCTGTGCTTTTGGATTAGTTTAAATTAATTATTTAATTAAATTAAATTTTTTATTGTAATTAAGACTTACAAAGGACACGTGGGTGATAAGCTTTTATAACTTTGAATTTTAGCCTTTTTTTGGTCAAATTTGGGATATAATAAGTTACAATAAATTAGTCCAAATTAGTATTCTTTAAAATAAATGGACCCAAACAATAAGAATGTGGTTGAACTTTATATACATTAATTAATAACATAATCGATAATTTGATGCACAAAATATTTCGTATAAGTCACGTTTAATTTCAATTTAGATTTTGTATTGTGAAGAAGTATCACAAATCAACTAGTTTATTGCATAGTTGTTTGACAACATAAGAGAAAACATGCAACAATTATAAAGAAAGAGTATTTGACACAATTAAGGACTATATATGGTGAGGGGAAAAAAGTTATTATGTTTTTAATCAGAAATTTTGAGTTTAGATCTCTTAAAATAAGAAAATATATCATAGGGAGTATTTTCTAATGAGAGTGATATGAATAGGAGTGCGCATTGATCGGTTCGATTCAGTTTTATGTGTTATTGGTTTGGTTTATCGATTTTCGGTTTGTAAATACATCAAATCGATAACCAAATCAATAACACATTTCTTATTGGTTTTTGGTTAATCGATTTATGGTACTTAACGGTTCAATTTTCGGTTTAACAAATAAGAAAATACTCATATATATTATATACATGATAAGAAAATTTTCATATAAACCATATGATTTTTCCATCATTTGGCATGAAAGTAACAATCATTTTTCTTGCAAGTTTGGACACTAGACACATTCAAAGAAAAAAGTGTGAAAGTAACATTCGTTTAACCATTAACAATAAGACTAGTAAATTTAGTATAGTCTTATTGGGTTATCGGTTTAACCATTAACAAAAATCATAAAACTGGAAACCGAACCAATAACCCAATAAAAAAATTTGCAAAATCGTTTAAAAACCATTAGCCCAATAACCCAATATCAATAAATTAATAATTTTTTTCGGTTCGATTATTGGTTAAATTAATTTTTGCACACCCCTAAATATGAAGCTGAATTAATTAATTAATTCTGAAATAGACATCAAACATCAAACAAAAACAAATAAAAAGAGGCTTCAATATGAGTATCGAATATTAACGGATGAATTGGTTTGTTTTGGTGACTATATGTATGGTAGTACAAGTTAGGTGGCCAAAGGGTGTTGACTATGGTCAATAGTACCATTAGATGAAGTCAACGAGTAATTACCCGGCGAGGCAAAAGAAGAATCGGCGAGGAGTTGGGTAATGGAGCACGTGGTCCCAAGTGCATATTATTATTATGAGGAACTTTCATAAATAGCCATTATAATAAATTTAATTATGTTTCATAGCTATAGTTTTCATATTTACGGGTTGTAACTATAAAATAGCTGTCTCATTTGTATAATTCGCGGATTTGTATAATTCGCAGGTTTGTATAATTCGCGGGTACATTTGTATAATTCAATTACTTTTGTATAAACTTGAAATAACGAATTTATACAATTACAAACATCAGAAGTGCAAATAGTTATACAAATTATATTATACAAATTCTGAATTATACAAAAGTTATACAAATTATATTATACAAATTCTGAATTATATAAATGCGTGAATTATACAAAACTAAAA
>JAJOOS010005296.1:0-21005 GCA_029582725.1 Solanum chiquidenum | reverse complement strand
AAAATCAATATTAGCAGAGTTGTCTTGGATAAATATATAACATATTGAATCTTGTTGTGACAACTGAGAATTTTTCCTAATAAACCAAAAAAAAAAAATAAGTGCTCCAAATGTAAAAATCACTTAAATAATAAATTTTTGGTTGAGTTAGAATTAGGATTTTAATACTTGGGCTGAAATTTAAGTGTTGGGCTTAAGAAAATAATAAAGTTAAAGACTTAAGTTAATTAAAATTTAATAAAATATTTATATTTTATTTATGAATAATATATAAATAATTATAAAATTTATATATATAATTTAACGGTTCGGTTTGGTTATTTTTGCGGATATTCTTTTGTAAAACCAAAACCAAACCAAATAGTATCGGTTTTCAAAATTCAAAAATCAAACCTAACCAAATCCAACCAAATATCGGTTTTTTTAATCGATTTGATTCGGATTGCGGTTCGGTTTGGTTATTTAACCATAACCATGAACAACCCTACTTACAATTATCCCACTATCATTATTGTCATCAACGTACGACTAACCATCACTATCAACCATCGTTGTCAATCACTATTTATTATCAGTTGCTACCATATCTTTCACGTTCATTATTATAATTATATCCACGGTCACCATCATCATCAACCACTACAATCCTTGCGGTCAATCCCATCACCGTCGATATCGCTAGCTATTAATATCAACCAACTTTATCATGACAATTACCACCACCGCTATTAATTATTATCATCATGCCAGTCATTATAAAATTAACTGTCTCCAACATTACTAGTAGTCACTAATAACAACCATTATTACAAACAATCTCTATTCATTTATTTTTATTCAAATACGTATTTAGATTTAAAATTGATTTTAGTAAAAATAAATGAGATCTAGTTAATCAATCTTTTTCCCATGAACTAATTTTTAAGTTTGAATTAGATCCAAAATACATTTACCATAGACAAATATGATAAAACATATGAAACACACCCTTAATTAAAATAGTGTAGGTACTATATATCTAAAAGTTGAAGTTAATTATGTGTTTCCCCAAAATTAAATTTTACCGTTGGACAGCAATTCCTGTTTAAGGGTTAATTGTATAGGGACATACATTTTCTTCTAATAGTCCAGGGTAGTTTGGTTTTCGATATGTGAAAAATAATCCTGACATAAAATGTTACAGTAACTAATTAGTACAATATTTAGTTTTTATTTACCATTACATTTAACTCTACATTCACATAAAACGTTACCTAATTGGCAGTACAACATTTAGTCTAATTTGTACTATAACATTTTTACTAATATAAAGTATGGTTTCTTTCTTCACCATTGGCGTAACGTTCGAGTAGATATACATATTTATTAGTATAATATACAATTACAAATGGCAAAATATGGCTAATTTTGTTTTGAGGGACAACTTTATTCTCTAACGTTTTTCAGGGACATTTATAGGATTAAGTTTATAGCCAATTATCAAATATGACTCTTTTTACTTATTGTGTTTGGAATAACATTATTTATACAGATTGATTGAACTTTCTTTAAGACAAAAATGTGAAAGAAATGAATTTCAAATTTGACTCAATTCCATAAAATAGCTGGAACGGGAGGAGGAATATATCCAAGTCTTATAAGGAAACTATTTATCGATCATGATTATTTTTCCATGTTAGATTGGTTAAATTTTAAAAAAATATTTTCCCTCTAGGTAAATAGAAAGGAAAATAACTTTCTAAATAGAAGTATGAAAAACAAGTACTCTCATGAGTGCTATTCCACATGATCGTATTTTTTTTCATTCTTCAACATATCTAATCTTCAACCCTATAACCTGATAAACTCCATTAATGGAGCTTTGAGTTATGCAGAAGAAGAAGTAATTGAACAGAAAAATATCTTCTATTGAATGAGAAGTTACTTACAATCTGAGGAGTATATATATCATACACTTAATATGTGTGTGTAGCTGCTATTAAGAAGATTCTAGAACTAACTACCTCTAACTGTAACTAACACTGCTGACTAGGCTAATCATGACAACTTGTTTAACTATACACTCTAATTAACACTCCCCCCTCAAGCTCATGGTTTAAACAGGTTAGCACCTCCAGTCTTGTTCAAAAGCACTTGATGTTGTACTTAACCGAGGCTTTTTGTGAGCAAGTCAGCCAACTGATCCTTGGTATGAATTAAGGCTGGCAATTGGACAGGATTTTGTCCGGTCCAATTCGGTTCCCGTACCGGTAAGTTCGATACCGGTTGAATCGGTAAGGAATCGGTCTTATAGGATATCAGAACATGTATCAAAACGGAACCCAATTTTTTATCCAGTTGATCTGGTTCGATAAGACCCGGTTCCGGTTCGGTTGATCCGGTTCAACGGTCAGTTTTCAATTTTTTTTGTTAAATTATGAACGTTACAATTAGCCGTTGGGCTGGGACCCAAAACGGCTCAAATTTGCCCCCCACCCCTCTCTAACCTCTTAACACTATAAATATATCCATATATTTTCATTTAAATCACAAATTCACAAACTATTTCATTAACATATCTTACAAAATCTCTCAATTTTTAGTCTCCATAATTACTAATGATTATACTCATGTTGATGAAACTTCTTTTACACGAGACTCATGACCTATTGAATTTAATTTCGAAAATAGAGTAGATCATGAGACTTTAATTATATGTTTTACTAATTTTGAGGAAGAATTAGATGAGGAAGTAGAAATAAATGACGAAGATGATGAGACCCCTACCCCTACTAGTCCGGCTACCGAATTACCGAAAAAAACTATTGTCACTTGCAAAAAACTATTGTCACTTGCACGAAATGTAAATTGACCATGAAACATATGACTACGGGTACACAAGGGGGAACGAGACGACTAAGAACGCATTTAAGAAAGTGTAATAAATAATTTGCTCGCCTAGATGATATAGAAAAGGGCTAATAGAAATGGAATACTCATACCTGAAAATTCTATGGGAGTTAGAGGTTCTAATATGGTTCAAAGTGTATTAAATATGACTAACTCGACTGGCCGAAGCACACACCGCACATATAGTAAAGAAAAAGATCGTAGATAATTAGCTAAAATGGTTGCTGTTTGTGGTTTGCTTTTTTCATTTCCTTCACATCCTGGTTTTATTCATTATATTCGGGAATTGTATAACCCAGATTATGAAGGTATTCCAAGAAGTACAATTAAAAGTGATCTTTTTAAATATCAAAAAGAATATTGTCATTTTCTTCGTTGTTTATTTGTTTATTATGATGGTAGATTATCTATTACTTCTGATATAGGACGTAGTTCTAATGGTAATGATTATTTTACAATTATTGTCCATTAGATTGACCATGAATGGAACATGCAAAAACGAATATTAGGATATAAATATGTTGAAGAAACTAAAACCGGTTCTTATATAGCAACCAAAATAGAAATCTATTTTACAATTTTATGAAATATGTGATAAAATAATGAGTATCACTTTAGATAATGCTTCTAATAATTTAAAAGCAATCAATTATTTAAAATGTAGACTTTGTCCAATTGATAATGATTCTTTTCATATTAAGTGTGCCGCACATGTTTATAATTTGGTAGTAAAAGATGGTATTTCTCGATTTGGAATTTCTTGTGAAAAAATTAGAATTGCTTGTAATTGGATTTTTAAAGCTAAAATAAAAGCTAGAATTACAGAATTTAAAAACCGTTGTAAAGAATGTGGACTTGCATATAGAAAAGTTCCAAAAGAAGTATGCACTAGATGAAATTCTTTATTTGAAATGCTTGAAGTTGCTTATATTTATCAAGAGCCGATACAATTAGTTTTTAATGCTCATAATGCGAATCCGAATTTAAGAATTGACTATGAAGATTGGGAAAATACAAAAGAACTTATTGAATTTTTAAGTGTTTTTTATAAAGCAACAAATACTGCTTCTGGTCAATATTATCCAACTATTTCTTCTGTTTTAGTAAATTTTTGTGTTATTTCATCTGAATTTGTAAAATATAAAAGAAAAGATCGATTTAAAGATTCACTTGCTTTTATGATTGAAAAATTCAAAAAATATTTTTTCTCTATTCCTCAAATCTATTTGACTGCTACTATAGTCAACCCAAATTACAAATTAAAAGGTGTTGAAAGAATGGTTAAAAAGATTTATGCAAATTTAGAAATTAAAGATGATGAAACTCTTAGTGTTGAAGATTGTAAAAGTGGCATATATACAAAAACTAGAGATTTATATAATACATATAAAGCTATGGAAAAAAATATTCCAATAGTTGAACCTCCATTTTGTAGGCCTAGAAGTGATAATACGGATGATTTTAGGGATGATTATCTTGAGCTTGAATCCTCTACCAATAATGATTTTGATTTATATTTCAATCAGGCACGGGAAATGACTAGGCATGAAGAAGGACACCTTCAAGCTCAAATATTAGTATGGTGGAAAAATCGTGAAAATCAATTTTCGACCCTTGGTAAGGTTGTTCGAGATGTGCTAGCGATTCAAGCATCATCGATCGCTTCGGATCAAGACTTTAGTGCATCGAGATTTATGGTTGGAGATCATCGATATTCATTATCAAATGATAGTTTGAAAATATCAGTGTTGTTTAGAGATTGGGTCAATGCCGAAAGAAGAAATACCGGACTACCACAATTAAGTAGCCAAATAGAAGACGAAATAGATGAAATATTTGGTGATAATAGTGATGATGGCATGGAAGCAATGGAAGAAGAACGACAAATACAAGTTCCAAAAAATATTTCTTTTGAAATGATACAAAAGCTACGAAGAGATTTTCAAAAAAGTTTCAATTATTAGTATAATAATTAATATTAAATACCTAGATTATGTTCTCTTTCTAGTATTTATATTTGTATTTTGTACAATTTATTTATTTGAATAAATATACGGCTATTCGCCTTGATTTTCTTTTAAAATAGTCTCTTATATTATATTTAATCCAAGTCATTTTGCAAATTTAATTTTCAACTATTTTAATATTAGTCTAATATAAAATTGAATTTTAAGGTTTAAACTTTAAATTCTATTTAAACTTTAAACTTTAAACTTAAATTCAATTGAAAGTTGAAACTTTTAAAATTCAATCCAGTAACGAGGACCGGTCCTGTCCAATTGCCAGCCTTAGTATGAATGCACTCTGTCTTCAGCATTCCTTGACATATTTTTTCCCTTACAAAATGACAATCTATGTCGATATGTTTAGTTCTTTCATTAAATATAGGATTTGCTGCAATTTAGATTGCAGCCTTACTATCACACATCATCTTCACAGGTAATTCAATACTAACACCAAGTTCTTTGAATAGCCCAACTAGCCAAGTGATCTCTGCTGCACAGTTTGCCATACTACTAAATTCTGCCTCAGCTAAAATTCTGGAAACTGTTTCTTATTTCTTCGACTTCCAAGAAATCAGTGCTCCTCAAAGTTTAACTAGGTAACCAGTGACAGACCTCCTAGTTTCAAGGCATGCTCCCCAATCTGAGTCACAATAGGCAAGCAATTCAGTTGTATCTTCAGCTGGCATTAACAATCCAAGACTTGGGGCTTCTTTTAAGTATCTAACCACCCTTAGTGTTGTCTCCATATGAGATTCTTTAGAACATGAACTGACTTAACACCTAAACTGGAAATGCTAGGTCAGGTCTAGTCATTATGAGGTAAAGTAATCTCCCCACCAGTCTCTGATATCTACTTGGATCCTGCATCATAGGCTCGTTTGTTTATAATATGGGCTCATTATACTTGACATATGTTAGCTTCTGATTTTGCTCAAGAGGTGTTCCTGCAGGCTTTGCTCCCCCTAGACCACATTCAACTATTAGTTCTAGTGCATATTTCCTTTGAGACATATGAATTCTTTTACTGGATCTAGCAAACTCAATTCTTAGAAAGAACTTGAGTTCACCTAGATCTTTCATCTTAAACTGCTTCTGAAGATCCCTTCTTGTGTCATTTATAAGACTTTGATTGCTACTAGTTATCAGTAGATCATCTACATACACCAACACAATAAGTATGTCACTTGCTACCTGCCTGGTAAATAGTGAATAATCATAGTGGCTTTGACAGAAACCCAACTGAACTAAGGACTCAGTCAAATTTAGGTTCCCTTGTCTAGAGGCTTGTTTGAGGCCATATAGTCACTTGTGTAGTTTGCAAACTTTAGTACCATTCTCCCCCTGTTTAGCAAACCCAACATAATTGGACATGTACACCTCTTCAAAAAGATCCCCATTAAGAAAAGCATTGTGGACATCTATTTGGTAAATAAACCAGCCTTTGGAAGCAGCCAGAGCTACTATGGACCTGACAATAACCATCTTTGCAACTGGACAGAAGGTCTCACTATAATCTAAGCCCTCTTGTTGACTAAAGCCTTTAGCAACCAATATAGCTTACAATCTCTCAACCTCTCATGTGGACTTATATTTAACCTTATAGACCATTTACAACCAATGGGCTTCTTACCAGGAGGTAAGTCCACCAGGCTCCAAGTGTGATTAACTTCCAGGGCAGAAATCTCAAGTGTCATAACTTGAACCCATTGAGGATCAAGTGTTTCATCCCTATAGGAGGATGGTTCAATGACAGTTGAATAGACAGACAGACTGGCAGCATACAAATGAGACATATGATCATAGGTCAGGTGATTAGACAAGGGGAATGAGCATAAGTTTTTTTCCCCCGTAGTGACAAAGTCATGAAGCCATAGGGGATGCTTACTGGTTCTAGATGATTTTCTTGGAGGAGCAACAGGGTCACTAGGAAGAGACTCAATCGAGCTAGCAGGAGAATAATGATAACTAAGTAGTGAAAAAAAGGGTGAGGGACTAGAAGAGGCAAGAGGTGGACTTGCATGTATATGAACATGTAGTGGTGGATTATCATGATAAATCATACTCAAGACAGGAAAAATAGGATTAGATGAGACTTGAAGAACTTTGAAAGGAAACACTTCCTCTTTGAAGAGAACATGTCTACTAACAAATAGAAATTTGGAGTGCAAATCATACAAAACATAACCCTTTTGAGTTAAAGAATACCCCATCATGACATCAGATATAGCTCTAGGAGTGAATTTGTCAAGAACATTGGGATAAGTAGCAAAGCATAAACATCCAAAGGTCATGACATGAAAGAGGGAAATCGGTTGTGAATAGAGAATTTTAAAGGGAGTTTTAAACTTCAACAACTTAGAGAGACGTCTATTTAGGAGATATACAAATGTGTTAACACATTTCCCCCAAAATTTTAAAGGAATAAAAGCCTGGAACCTAAGGGCTCTTGCCATATCAAGGATTGCTCCGTGCTTCCTTTCAGCAACTCCATTCTGTTGTGGAGTGTAGACACATGTACTCTGATAAAAAATACCAAGAGTAGATAGGAGTGACTGAAAGCATGACTGAAAAACTCACTTTCATTATTAGTTCTTAGAGTTTTAATGCTGGTAGAAAACATATTTTTAACTTGAGTAAAAAATTCCCCAACACCACTATTGTATCAAACTTAGAAGTCATAAGAAACACCCATGTATATCTTGAAAAATCATCAACAATGAATACAAAGTACCTCATTCCATTTTGCGTAGGTATCCTGTAAGGATCCCAGATATCACAATGAACTAATTCAAATACATACTTAGACAAATGAGTGCTTACAGGAAATGAAAGTTTAGATTGTTTAGCTAATGGACAAACAGTACAAGGATTAGAAGGTGCAACATCTATAAGACTAATACTAGAAGACCTCTTTATTACATCTAGAGGAGCATAACCTAATCTCCTATGCCACAAGGAGATAGACTCAGAAGAACCAACTGAATTAGCACTACTTATTGGTGATTGAACAGGAGATAAAATGCTTAGACCTTCTTTAAGAACATAGAGACCTTGATCTTTTCTACCAATCCCCTTGACCTGTCCATTGGAAAGATCCTGAAAGATACAAAATTCAGGAAAGAATACAACCATACAATTAAGGTCTTTGGTAAGTTGTAAGACAGAAAGAAGGTTGCATTTAAAATCAGGTATAAACAAGACATTCTCAATAGTATAATGACTATTAACTTTAGTGGTACCAACATGAGAAGCTGAAACTACATCTCCAGTGGGTATATTAACTTGTCTCTTTTCAGATTTTGGTACTACTTTGATTCTATCTAAGAGTCCAAGCTGAGAGGTCATGTGGTTAGATGCTCCAGTATCAATTATTCACTCTTTATGGACATATTGTGACACTAAAGCAGAAAGGGAACTACCTGCAGCTGCAGCTTTAGTGGCATGTTCTCCTCCATTATCACTGCCTTTGGATAACATCTGCAAGATCTGAGTGTATTGATCTTGTGTGAAGAAAGCAACAGGAGATGACGAAATCGTGTTGTTGGCTTCAGTGTTATTGTGAGATGTGCTTGTATTCACACCTGCAGACTGAGAAACATCGACATTGTTAGCATATGAACCACTGTTAGCACCCTTCCTCGTAAACCTCTAACAATCGAATATCCTTTAACCTTATATCATTGATCCTTAATGTGACCTTTGTATCCACATACTTCATATATAAGGAGAGGCTTTTGAGGTTTCTGTGGCTTATGTTGATTTTTATAGTGACCTCTTCCTGACTGATCATCTCCCTCTGAAGGCATACCAAAGTGAGCTCCACCATAGTTGCTAGCAGGAGTAAGACCACGACTACCTTTCTGACTGAACATAGTTGTGCTTTCAATCACTCTGGAATTAGCACTATCATGAGGCAATATCATCTGACTCTCATGATCAACAATGATGGAGAAGACTTTGTTCAAGGTAGGAGTTGAAGTCTGCATCAGAATCTAACCTCTAGCTGTAGAATATGACTCATTAAGGCCCATAAAAAACTTCAGTAGCCTTTGATATTCAAAGTGCTCTTTAAACTTGATAGACTCAGCACACGAACACCCTGGGCATGACATAATCGAGTCAAACTCATTCCATAATCCTCTCAGAATAGAATAGTAGTGCATTACCCCCGTATACTACATTACTCAGCAGACCAGGTCTAACAACATTCATAATCCAAGATAAGACTACAACATTACATTTTTCCCAAATATCAAACAGTTCAGGTGCAAACTGAGATTTAGGAAATCTACCATCAACAAAACCTAGTTTACTTTTACCTAGGAGTCCAATTCTCATGGATCTACACCATATTGCAGAATTCTCAGAGCCAGTAAGCTGTAGGGAGATTAAAGAGCTACCTGGAGTATCACTAGGTTGAAGATATAGAGGATGATTAAGGTCAATAGATGGATCTATGTAACAGATTGCAGGAGCTACATGAGTTGAATTCGAATTGAGATTGCCAGCTTCTAAGGACCCTGATCCATCTTCAGTTGTGACTACCATTGATGAGCAATCTGTTTTTCTGAATCTAGATTGTTTGATGAGGAAGATGCTTATTAACGATTCTACTAGAGACACAGCTGAGAACCTAAGCACTACTCTATGCTGGACAACGAATCTACTAGCCTCAGAATTGTCAAGGCTCTGATACCATGATAAACTCCATTAATGGAGCTTTGAGTTATGCAGAAGAAGAAGTAATTGTGGAGAAAAATATCTTCTATTGAATGAGAAGTTAGTTACAATCTGAGGAGTATATATAGCATACACTTAACATGTGTGTGTAGCTGCTATTAAGAAGATTCTAGAACTAACTATCTCTAACTAACTTTAGCTAACTGTAACTAACACTGCTGACTAGGCTAACCATGACAGCTTGTTTAACTATACACTCTAGTTAACATAACCATCCCAGTACACATGCTCTCACCTTTCATAATATTTATATAGACTATATTTCGTATAAAATATTTTTCTTCATATCGAGTACACATAATCTTTTTAGGACCGAGGGAGTACTTTTTTAAAAAAAAATTGGGGCAAACGCAAATAAAATAGCACACATATTCTTTCTCTAGCTGCTAATTAAGCTATGACTTTATAATTTTGTAGCACGAGAAGAGAATAACCTTTTTGTGCTTTTCATTTCTTTAATTTGGTTCCCCATTTTTTGAACTATCAATATTTTAGTCCCTATCCCATCTGACTCTCTAATGATCTCAGGGCCACTATAAATATTGGCATTTTGCTCTTCTTTTCTCCACCAAAAAACAACTACAACTCTTTAAATAGATTTTGTTTTGTTTCTTATAATTATAATAACTATATATATATATATATATTGCTTCCAAAATGTGTGAACCCCTTGTGATTGGTAGAGTGATTGGTGAAGTTGTTGATTATTTCTGTCCAAGTGTTAAGATGTCTGTTGTTTATAACAACAAACATGTCTATAATGGTCATGAATTCTTTCCTTCCTCAGTAACTTCTAAACCTAGGGTTGAAGTTCATGGTGGTGATCTCAGATCCTTCTTCACACTGGTATTAATCTTCACTACTTGTAATTTACTCTGTCTGTCCGTGCTAATTTATGTCACACTCTTTCTGTTTAACTTAATGAGATGGTTTATAGTTTGAGAAATATTTAAAATTATTTAAGTCCATAACTTTTTTTTAAAAAAATCTTATCCAGTGTCAGATAAATTGGGACGGACAAGATGATATGAGTAGTACATTTCTCTTCTATTATTTATAAATATGAATATTTGACCTCTCCTTTTCTTTTGTACATTATTTGACAGGTCATGATAGATCCAGATGTTCCTGGTCCTAGTGATCCATATCTCAGGGAACATCTACACTGGTATAGACATATACCTTTAAACTAACTCAGTCAATTTTGTCTTCAATCGTTTACTAATTGGAAGGGGAAATGACATGATCATTATACAATCATATTTATATATTCAATACTACAATAAAGATGAGGAACATGTACTTACTATTGAACTTGAATAATATGTACTAGGAGTATTATTAATTAATCCTAGTCAATATACCGATGTTTATAAATTTCTATAATAATCTTGAGTTAGAAATCCTTAAATTTGGAAACTTTACCAGAAAACTCACACATGTACTCCTATACCATACAAAGAAGTTGTCGGACAGTTTTCGTGACATTTGATTAGACTGGAAAATTAAAAAAAATGTCCAATGATTGTACTAAATTAATTACTACTTGTTCTCCTTATATGTTATATACCAAAAAAGAAGACTGCAAAATGGTGATATTATTATGTGTAACGGAAAAAACGTACTCGATTTAATATGATAGAATCAAAGTGACATATTTTGTTCAATATTGGTAGTTGACAAATAAGTAACTGAAAAGAGGATTTGACCATCTTTACAGGATTGTCACAGACATTCCAGGAACTACAGATTGCTCTTTTGGTATGTATCCTTAACCGTACCCTAAATTCAAAATAATACTTTATTTTTATTTGCCATTAATATATACTACAAAAAAATAAATTATATTTCCCTTTTTATAAGTTTTTAATTTCAATTTTTATATGATATGTTTAAGATAATAAGATTAAATGATACTTTAGTACATTTTCTTTAGTCTAAGATATCAAGACTCACTTTTTTTTTAACTCTACCAAATAGACTAAGAAATTAAAACTAAGAAAGCACTACCTATTTTCTTCATATTATTAGTAGAAAAATATATTATAATTTGGCTGGTGGTGATAGGATCAGGTATTGATTCTTAATTAATTAATAATAAAAATAAACAACAAAAAGAAATAAAGTGTTTACCTCCTAATTCCCTATATGAAAAAATATAGTTACTTGGTTTCTCTTTTTACACGTAAGCATGCATTTAAAAAATTACTAAAATTATTCATAAAAAATAATACTTAAACCTATATACATAATATAATTTTTGAGTGCCCTTCGACATGATTGTAAGTTTCAAACAAATTGAAGATTCGATCATCTAGCTTGAATTTGTGAAACTGTTGTATAAGTTGTCAAATATTTGTTTATATTTTAGGAAGAGAAGTGGTTGGGTATGAAATGCCAAGGCCAAATATTGGAATCCACAGGTTTGTATTTTTGCTGTTTAAGCAGAAGAAAAGGCAAACAATATCGAGTGCACCGGTGTCCAGAGATCAATTTAGTAGTCGAAAATTCTCAGAAGAAAATGAACTTGGCTCACCAGTTGCTGCTGTTTTCTTCAATTGCCAGAGGGAAACTGCCGCTAGAAGGCGTTGATATATCAATTAAACGGACAACAAATTAATTAGTGGACGGACTACTACTACTATATGCTGTTTTAATAAGACAGACTTAAATTTATATATATATATATATATGGGGTTAATTATATTGTTGTTCACCCTCTTGAGTTAATGTAATGTAATATCATCAATGTTTGACCTAATTAAGACTATTACTATCTATGTGTGTTTTGTCATGTACTACTACATGTTTTTCTTGTCTATATATCTTTTTCGCATCTTGATTAAGAGAAAATTAGGCAATTATTGGACATTTTTTGGAATACAAATTAACATTCAAAACTATTCAACTTTTAGCCCTAGATAGACACAGCGTAGATAAACACCATGAAGTCTTACTGCAGTTTCAATTCACATTTGAAATTTCTGAACTCCAACACATGCATTTTAAGCTATAACTTGGATATTATTGTTCCAAATATGATTTCCGTATTATAAAGTAATTATTTCTTAAATTACATTTTAAGTGAATTAAATACAAACAAGCAGTCTTGATCAAGACAATTTTTACCTTAATTTGACGGGAGATCATGATTTTCTATCGTCACAAAATTCTCCTATATAAATTCGATATTTTGAAATATGTATTTCTTGATCAAGACATATGATACAATAAGATCATCTCTATATTTCAGTTTATCATTACTTAATTGTTACTCGTATTATATATGGTGGGGTTACTTATGATTATAAATCAATGTTACTTCATAAATCTGAAATAGAGTAACTTGAAATTAAACTTTTAAAATAAAATGCATAATTCTTAAATTCATTAATAGAGGATTGAGGCATTGATTAAAATTTTTACCGATTAAGCTCAATCCGGCCCATTATCATCCCTAGATTGAGCTTATGTTCCCTCGGCTTTATAATTTCTGATTTATTGATATAAATGTTACACCATCATAAGACTTTATTTATTTATTTTTATAAATATGTTAAACTAAATCCAAAAACTCTCGAAATGACATGTTCAAATTTTCTTTTTTGACTGCGTACAGTCAAGTGCAGCTTAGGTCTCATAGTTCATTTGTTTCCACAAATTCCTCCAGATTTGATTCTCCGTTCCTATTTATGAGTACTCCTCCTAGGTACTACAGATTCTCTCTTAGAAGATATATAGTTATATATTATATATGTGACACTCCTTCAATCAAAGTTGTCCGCAGCCCAACTTGTTTTTGGCTTGAAGCCCTCAAGTGAGGTTGCGGGTTCAAACTTGACCTCATTATTTATATTCTTTTCATTTGCCTTCTTTCTCACATGGTATTCTGAATACATTTTATTTAAAAAAGGAAATCATCGAAAGTTATTCTTTTTTTTATACCTAAAAAAAAGAAAATCATCGAAAGTGTTTTTTTTTTTTTTATAAAAAGGTATATATATATATATATATATTTAATATGATGTTATATTGTTTATTTATTTTTTTATTTTAAAAGGTGACATGGCTTACGAAAAATCTTGCGTACGCCACTGATTGTACCCACACATAGGTATGTGCTTCAATTCTAACATTAATTTACTACTCCTATATATCATTTATGTGATTTTTTTTTAAAAAAAATTGTAACAAAAGATTTACTTATTGAATAAACATAATTAAGGTCATTATAAAAGGACTCAGGAGACTAGCTAGTCTAAGCAACATCGTGTCCTTCCTACTTCCTCGTAAGAATGTGTATATCCCCGCATTCCAATAATTTTTCGGCATATCTCTATTCTTCACATCCACAATAGTCAACCTCTCACACCTAGTCCTCATTGGTGCATCTATATTTTAGTCTCACCTCCCTCATCTTTTCCATCATGAAAGTCACTCTTACATTATTTGAATATCATAGTGTTCCTTATCATATATCTCCGACTATGCCCACTAATCCATCTCAACACCTCATTATTGATACTTTCATCTTTTGAACGGACGTACGAGTTATTGACCAACCAATATTCCGCTCTGTACAACATGACCAATCTAACAAACACCATATTAAACTTACCTTTCAGTTTTGGTGACATATTCTTATCACACAAATCATTGAATGTGAAGTCTCCATTTCATACGTTCCATTGTAAAATTATGTGTAGCATTATGTTCAATCTCCCAATTTTCTTAAACTATTGACCAAAATACTTGAGACTTTTCTTTTAAAGGATTCTCACTTTATTGTATATCAACCCTCGCTTCTGTGAATAAATGATAACAATAATCAAATTCAAGACTAATTAAGACAACCCACAATTTTAGTGCCAGTTTAAAAATTCTCAAAAAAGTTGAATTCGAGTATAATTATATTCCACAGATTGACTTATTTATTTACCGGTCTCCATTTCCCCTATCTTATCCCAACATATTTTTTTAGTGATTATATAGAAGAAATTATTCTCTCTTTTAGATGCTTTAGGAATCTGAAACTCACTTCACTTTGATCAATATACACCGGATAAATTAAAGGGGAAATTTCGTAAATAGCTACTAAAAATAACTTAATTAGGCTTCATACCTATAGTTTTCAAATTACGATTCGTAGCTA
This sequence comes from Solanum chiquidenum, assembly GCA_029582725.1. Taxonomy (NCBI): domain Eukaryota; kingdom Viridiplantae; phylum Streptophyta; class Magnoliopsida; order Solanales; family Solanaceae; genus Solanum; species Solanum chiquidenum. The sequence goes on along the minus strand of JAJOOS010005296.1, from coordinate 6,218 downwards.
CATGTTAGAGGGAGGAGAGAGGCGAGCGAGATTGAGAGAGGGAGGATATAGGTGAGCGAGATTGAGAGAGGGAGGATAGAGATGAATTGTATTTGTATATTTGTCGAATTGTATATATGTATATATCTGTCAGATAATTGTGTATATATATGTAACTGGTATACATATGTATTTGTATATCTAGCGAGTGAGATTGAGAGAGGAAGGAGAGAGACGAGTGAGATTGAGAGAGGGAGGCGAGCAAGAGAGGGCAAAGAATGGATAGAGGTGGGTTGTATTTGTATATCTGTCATATATATATATAGCTAAAAAGAGGTTGAGAGTGGTAATTAATTCAAACTATAACTATGTTAGCTAATTAACTAATATATATTTGTTTATCCGCAAAATTTTCCCCTAAATTATAAGGTCAAACACTTCCTATTACAAAGATATTCTTCGTAAACTTAGGTTAAAATTGTAGTAGAAATTATAAATTGGAATGTTTGAGTGATTATCCAAAAAGCACAACACACACTTATCTACCAAGCAAATACGTACCACGTCAATTGTAACCAAATATCTAGGAATTGTACGATCGATGTATATAGATATAGTTTTGAATTGGCAGCCAGAGTGGGATAATGGACTATAACATTTATGACCACATATATTTTTGTACTTGAACAACCAATAGGTTCCAATCCAATAGAGCACTAGAGAAAGAGAGAAGAAAAGGGGGGATTGGGGACTCCCAATTTAAGATACCTAACAACAAGACACGTTATCTAAAAGCATAGTATATGTACTAGGGACTCTATTTATGTAGACTGAATCTGAAAATATTCATGCAAAGATGTGTATACGAGAATGATAAAGCTGTTCTTTTTCAACACAAAAAAATAAAAAGTACTCATGATATTAGGTCACTTTGTCTTGGAGAAAAACAAGGAAAAAGAGCTAGGGCATACTCATATATTATTGAGAACAAACCCCAACCCCATTCCCTTAATTTGCCTCTTCAAATGAATCTAAGGAGATGCTTTATATTCTAGATTTGCTTTTTTTTACTCCCATGTATAAAGGTGTATCTAGTCAGCGCAACTAGAGTTTTACTATCGTATTTTTATTGCTCCAATTCTTTAAAAATATTTAAAGATTAAATATTAGTGGTGAAAGTCAGGGGCAACTCTATAGTGTAAAAAATAAGGCATATGCCTTTGGGCCTCAAACTTTACCAAAAATAAATTATATGTAAAAAAATTATAGAAAAAATTATATATATATATATATATTGTTTACCGTCTTATATTTTTTGTGCTAACATTCATATTATTTTATTCTTTTTAATTGATTTTGTACTTTTCTTTTTCAAGTTTTTGATAAGTTAAAGTAATGTTCTATCAAAAATATGAATCAGTAGTCGAAAAGTGTTGAACAAAGTGAATTGTAATTTTTTTTATTCTTATATCTTCTTAAAGTTTCAAATTACAACAAGCATAGTAAGGTGGGAACCAAGTTATCAACTTTTTAAATTAAATTCTATGGTTCTAACACTTATTTTTATTTTAAATTTGTTACTTATTGCTTATAGAATTATGTAAACAATTCATATAGTGATTATATTAGTGAAAGAGTGATTTTCAACGTTGAATTGATGAAATTTTACCTAACATTAATTATTGAAAAAATAAATATTTGAAGAAATCGTTTATAAAAAAACATTAAGTAATTAATTTGCATCTAAAAAGTGTAAGAAAAGTAAATTTTAAATAAATATATATGTAGTTTGTTTAGATTTTAAAGGTATGTTTAAATTTTAGGCCTCTAATGAAAATTTCGCTTTAGGCTTTCACGTATGTTGAGCCGCCCCTGGTGAAAGGATTAGATACGAGTGCAACAACATTTGGCAGGAGAATCAATCCAAGGAATATAGGTTATGGATTTTGTTTCAAAATTCAATAAGTTGCCGTTTTTAAAATTCAGAATCCATCAACTCCAAAACCGATAACTTAGTAGGGAAAATGCAATTATGTGATTTTAATTTATGTGATATAATTCCATTAAAAAGTAAGATTTTCAAAATAATAATTATTATGTTAATTAAATATGTCATAACTTTTTTTTGTAGCTATAAAAGCTTTTCATGACCAAGGATAGATGAAAAATTGTAAGTTAAATCATTTTTAAATTTTAAGAAACATCAATTTTTTTTAAAACGGTCTTTAATAGATAATGTGATATAAATTATTAATTACTCTTAATATCGTACATGTTATATGCGTATCATAGACTCTTAAGTGTGAAAGCCCTATCAATGATTCAGAAGGCCTGAGTAAGGTTTATTAATCTTAAATTGGTTGTAATTAATAATATTTTTTATAAGGATACCCACAGTAATTAGTTTTACATATTTTTTATTTTTTTTGTAGATGTAATTGAACACAACATAATATAAAATATTTTAAGATATTATTTAAAATAACTACGAAATAAATCTTACAAAAAGATAATTAAAGAAAGAGCCCCTAAGACTTAACAAATTACCTTCCGTATCGCTAGATACATGCAGGTCAAATTAGATGTAATTTATTTAGATGTACTCTATTCAAGTGTGAATCACATATATCTGAGATATGTTAACTCTCTCGCTTGTCTCTCTCCTCATGCATATATATTTGTGTAATTAGATAGTTTTTTCTTATTTCAACCAGACGACAAAGTCTCACATTCTCATCCAAGAGGTTAGCCCGTGATTTATACAGGCCCATGGACTAATGGGCCATACAACTGCAGGCTTCAATGTAAATCTTCTGGGCTGATGCACATCTCATACGAGACCGCTATACAAATAGCTCAATTTTGATGAAAAAATGGCACAAATATGTAATCTCTTTTATTAATTGGCAACATTTTGCCGCCTTTTTATTTTTTATAATAAAAAAAGTTTTTTTTTAAATTTAAATTGGCATATTTTAGCCCACGTTATTCTATGGGAAGTTATTTATATTTAAATTAATTATTTTTAAGTTGATGGCAACATGTTGCAGTTTTATTGGGAAGCAGGTCTTTGCTCCCTTTTTTTCTCCTATTTTCTCATATGCACGTTTACTTTGATTGGTGAATATTTACTGATAATCTATACATTTATATCATTCTTCAATTCTTTTAAACAAAAGTTGATGTTATATCTTCTCTAGCAGCTTTACATTCATTCTATGCATATCAATAATTATGTCTCTCGCATTGTATACAACTTTTGGATCATGATATTTGTACTATATTTCTCTTTCAAGTATAGTTGAGGTAGCAACTCGTTGCGACATTAGTCTATTCTATGCAGGACAAGTGTTCAACAATGAATTGTCTAACTTTGAATATATTTTACTTGTGTAATGCTGAGCATTTTAATTTTCAAGTGCAATCCTCATTTACACACTGAAGGAAGAATCTGAAATGTATACAATTTTTTAGTGAATGAATACATGGATATGTATACATGAATGCATTAAATACATGATTGTTCATTCACGTGATAAAAACTCATTCATGTGATAAAATATTATTCTATTCAGTGTTTACATTTTTAGTGAATGAATACACGGATATGTATACATTAATGCATTGTATACATGACTGTTCATTCTTGAATAAAAACCAAATCATGTGATAAAAGTTAGTTCAGTTAACTCTTTAAATTTATAAGTGATTGGATACATAAGGTATATCATTTTTGAAAAGGTATACATTGTAGCGGATAACATAGATTTATGTGTCTACTTATACTAATTGAATAATAACTTGATGCACTTGATCTGTTCACTTTAAACTGGAGCTTCTTTTGAATTGCCTAATTTTCAATGACAGACTTCAAAATCTTCTTATCCTTGTATAGTTGACCTTCTGATGGTACGTTAGCAGCATCACTTTCGAATAATATTGCATTGTTGAAAATATGCAATCTCCCGAGCAACCATGTCGTTATATTCAATTACAATCAAATTATCTATGTTGGTGTTACCATGAGCTATTATTTGGGTATTGACCTCCCCATATTCTTCTTCATTAATTCGTAGTGTATGATGAATATCTATAGCGTTCCAAGTTATGCACAATGAATAGTCTTTGAAGTTTCTGACCCTTTCTTCAATTCGATGTATACTCGTAATCCCATAGTATTTCGTATCAACATCGGCATAGAATTGTCATCAATTTTATAATAAAAATCAAACGAATTCAAGGAAGTATCGACATTTAGATGACTTGAAATCAAGCGAGTGAATCTGTTGAAATCAATGTTTGTTGTTATAACCATCCCCTCCATGGAATAGTGTACAAAATTATTTGCACTATTCCATTCTCCGCTATGAGGAATTAACTCTATCAAAGATGTCTTTTATTTGTTGATGTTTGTAGTAGAACCTCCTTGATTTTTTTATATTGGATACATGAATTTTTTTGAATTGATGAAGTTCATGAAATTATGAATTGCTAATATCTATGGGGAGTTTATATGGTTTAAAGAAGTTCTCACGTTCCGTTTTTAATGTTGTGTGTGACGGTTAGTTTCACTAGAAAAATTAATTAAAAAAAAGAAAACCCTATTAGTACGTCGTCTGTTAATATGGGCTATTTTGTGCTCTCTTTTTTTTGTTCTATTAAATGCTATTTAATTATGGGCTATTTGTTGCTAATTTTCCATAACAGTTGTATATATATATCATTTGCAACTATTATGATTTATGTCGTGCTAAATCAGTTAATATTATTGATTTATTCCTCTGAAAAGGCGATATAATTAAAATAATATTCGTAATAATCATACCTCCCTTCCCTTTGAGATGTTAAAGAGGCACTTAGAATAAAACTTTTGAAACTTATATAGAGAATTTTGGTTTAAGTTTTACCCAAAAATAAAAAAGTTCCAAAAGATTTTTCAAGATTAATTTTGGGAAATGTATATATTTTGTATATTAATGAATATACTTATAATACAAGTAAATATATGTATAGTTTTTTGTAAGCGATTAAATATGTAACTTTCTTTAGAAAAAATTTTCTACTCACAAAACATCAAAGAGTTGAACTATTCTGCTATTTTTTTTTCGACGAAAGAATTCAACTACTAGAATAATACCTTTTTTGTTGAATAGAATATTTTTTTCAAACATATTGTACATTTCAATAAAAAAAACCTTAAAAAGAAAAAAACAAATGAAAAAAGAACAAAAAAAATGAAATTGTTTTGCAATCAAAACGTCACTAGGTATGCGCATTCCACGGGGAATTTAATAGAGTTAAGTCAAGTATTAGGAGGCCTAAATGAATGTAAATGGTGGTTAATTAATTAAGTTGCTATTTTCAACTTGGTAGTTAAAATCTTTAAGAAAGAGCCTAAAGTGTAATGATGAAAAATTGGACTAACATTCCGATAGTAGTAGACTCATGAGTCCACCTATTTGGTATTCTTTCACTAACTTTGTCAACATTTTAGATAAAATGTCAAATTGGTTCCTTATTTTCGATGCGTTAAATCTAAACGGTTTAGATTTTTTAAATTTATTCAAAATAATATATAGAAATTGTGTCTATTAATTTTTAATGGTAATTATGGAAAAGAAAAATATTGTACCTTAAACAATAAGAAAATCTCGTCAAATCCTAGAAATTACTAACACAAAATAATACACTAGATACTAAAAATATATAGAGTAGACATAGCAAAACTTGCACATGAAATAGATGTATCAGACTCTAGAAGTAGATCAAAAAGAGCCGAAACTACAAACGTATATCTCCAAATGTGAGTTCATGTTAAATCTTTTTCACTCCCGAGTTTTCACTAAATCTAATAGACAAAGTTTATTTAATTTCTATTGACTAACTTAAAGGAGCAAAATTGTTTAGGAATATACTTTAGGGGCTATTTTAAATCTATCTCAAATAATTATAAGCAATTTTCTATAAATACGCTTAATGGGTAACTGACCTGTAATTACAAGTTAAATTATACTGACCAATGTAAATTATTTATTAAAATATATATAAAAACTTAAATCTATTTGTTAATAAATAAAATAGAGTGGAAGAAAAATAAAAAGGTGGGGGTCACTTCATAATGAAAATTTCAGTAGGGTGTAATTTTTGTTGACTTGACTGAATTAAATATTATTCCATAGTTTGACTAGTCTGCCCCAAGACCGTGTTTTATTCTTGATTTAATTTGTTTGCATAATATA
>JAJOOS010005294.1:0-17322 GCA_029582725.1 Solanum chiquidenum | reverse complement strand
TTTGGGAGTAGTATTGAGCACCGATATGGGGATGCGAGTTCATATTAACTCAAGTCTCCATAAACCATGTAGCCATCATGGGTAGTAAAGGATCATACATTTTAGATGACTCCTTAAGATGCTTTTAGCATAGACTAGTGGATCCCCTTAGTTAAGCGTTCTATATGACGGCAAAGTATAGAACAGTTCTAGCAGTGTGGGCAAGACTCTGTATCACCACTTAGGCTCATAGTGGTGATTGTCAGTTTGAGAATCTCCCACAGAAACTATATTACTTTATTATATGTGTAAACTTGAGTTTGTTATTGCATTTTATTTAACAAACTAAGTTGTTTTCCACTGTTTTATAGGCTTTCTATTAATTGCATATGCTTACTGCTTTATATTTTAGGAGTTGAGTAAAGCCAAGGTAAGTGTTCTTTTCAGATCCTTTTCAAGCTTAAGTTATGTTTAGAATTCCAACTCGCATACTCGTACATTCAATGTACTGATGCAAGTTGGCCTACATCTTATTATGATGCAGACGCAGGTAACCAAGATCAGCATCCAGTGCCTCGTTGATCCAGTTGAGCACTCAAAATCAGTTGGTGAGCCTTCATGCATTTCGGAGCACTATCTTGATCATTTTCTTTCAGTATTTCATTGTTAGGATGATCGGCGGTCTTGTTCCGACATCCCTCTTTGTTTTATAGGGTTCATAGACAATCATTCAATTTGTAGTTCAGTTGTCTTTACATTTTCATTTCATATGTATGACTTTAGTTGCCATTTTGGCCAAGTCGAGTGTTTGAATTTTAAGCATTCTCAGTATTTTATTATTCAAATGAGTATAGCGCTATTAATCATTATAAATATACATAGAGTTTTCCGCTGAGTAAGTAAGCCAGACCAATGGTTCTCTTGGGGCCAACAATGGTTCTCGAGTGTCAGCCACGTCCGGGGTGTAGGCTCGGGGTTTCACAATAATATATATATATATAGATGTACTACCTTAAAAGCATGAACTCATAACTTAAATTGTGACATTTTCGATAAGTTGTGAATTTTTTCAAAGGGTTGTGATTTTTAGATGAGTTGTGACTTTTCCAAAGAGTTGTTACTTTTTCAATAAGTTGTGACTTTTTCAAAGAGTTCTGACTTTTTCAATAATTTGTGACTTTTTCAAAGTGTTGTGACTTCTCGTAAAGGTCATGATTTTTCAGATAAGACAAAAAAAATATTTGTTCATACTACCCTTTGTTGACTATAAATAGAGGGACTTCCTCTCATTTTTCAACAACAATATTTTCTAATCTTGTACTCTACTTCTTCTTGCATTTTTAATTTTTTTTGTGTGATTTATCGTTGAGTGAGTTCGAAGTTTAGCGGATTATGAGGTACCACTATTTTGATGAAGTAAGTCTTTCTATCCTAAGAGGGTATATTTCATAACCTCGAGTACTTGAGGAAAATAATATAATTTTGATGATATAATAAATATTTCTTTGCTTAATATATGCATTAGTATGTAATGTTCCAATATGAAGTTAACGTGTTGTAGTCTAAATTCAATTGTTTTTGTTCACAATTTCTCTTGTGATGTAGATATATGCTTTTGCATACCTTTTTCCAAAATTTAGAGAATTGTCACGATTTGGTTTGGATGCTCAAGACAAAAGAATGACTTTTTTTATGAATGTTACTTATGTGATTTAGACTCTCAGGAAGTTTGCTTTAAAATAGTTATTACTATATAAACATTGCCCTTTTATTTTAGTTATTTACTATTTCTTGATATTTCAGTATTTTAGACGAAGAAAAGTTCATATGACTTGTAATAACGTCACTTGAATTTTGTAAATTTTTTGTCTGATTTATTGTCGTTGAGTGAGTTCGAAGTTTAGTGGAATATGAGGTACCACTATTCTGATGAAGTAAGTCATTCTATCCTAAGAGTGTATATTCCATAACCTTGAGTGCTTGAAGAATATAATATAAATTTGATGATATAATAATAATTTTTTTGGTTAACTAGTTTTTCAACACGTGTGTTGCACGTGATTACCAATTCAAAAAATATATGGCATAGTAAATTATATTGCTTATTTAAGCGAAGATTTGAATAATATGTTTTCCACAAAATAATATTACAGATTCTTTTGTGAATGTTCTTTTGTCTTGAACATCAAAAAAATAAATCATGACAATTATTTGACTCTTAAGAAGTCTAATAATTTTGAAAATAGTTATTCAGAAGCATATATCTACATCACAAGAGCATTTATTAACAAAACAAATGTGTTTAGACTACATCATGTTAAATTTATATATTGGAACATTACATATTAATGTACATATTAAGTAAAAAAATAACTATTATATAATCAAAATTAGTTTCCTCAAGTAGTCGTGGTTATGGAATATACCTTCTTAGGATATAATGATTTACTTCATCAGAATAGTGGCACCTCATATTCCGCTAAACTTCGAACTCACTCAACGACAATAAATTACACGAATTTTTTTAAAATGCAAGAAGAAAAAGAGGTAGAAGATTAAAAAAAATTGTGGTTGAAAAATGAGAGGAAGCCCCTCTATTTATAGTCAACAAAGGGTAGTATGAAAAAGTGTTTTTTGTGTCTTATCCGAAAATTCATGACCTTTCCGAGAAGTCACAACCCTTTGAAAAAGTCACAACTTATTAAAAGAGTCACAACTATTTGAAAATGTCACAGCTCATCGAAAAAACACAACCATTTTAAAAAAGTCACAACTTATCGGAAAAGTCACAACTATTTGGAAATGTCACAGCTCATCGAAAAAACACAACCATTTTTAAAAAGTCACAACTTATCGGAAAAGTCACAACTCTTTGGAAAAGTCATAACTCATCGAAAAATCACAACCCTTTGAAAAAAGTAACAACTTATCGGAAAAATCACAACTCATCGAAAAAGTCACAGCCTAAGTTAAGGATATTATAGTAATATAACATTCAAGTTAGGAGTTCATGCTTTTAAGGTAATATAGATATATACATTAGTATGTAATGTTCAAATATATGAAGTTAACATGATGTAGTGTAAATTCATTTGTTTTTTGTTAACAATTTCTCTTGAGATGTAGATATATGGTTCTGAATATCTTTTTCCAAAATTCAGAGAATTGTCACGATTTGGTTTTGTTGCTCAAGACAAAAGAATGACTTTATTTATCAATGTTACTTATGTGAATTAGACTCTCAGAAAGTTTGCTTCAAAATAGTTATTACTACATAAATATTGCCCTTTTGTTTTACTTATTTATTATTTCTTAATATTTCAGTATTTTAGACGAAGAAAAGTTCATATGACTTGTAATAACGTCAGTTGAATTTTGTAATTTTTTGTCTGATTTATTGTCGTTGAGTGAGTTCGAAGTTTAGCGGAATATGAGGTACCACTATTCTGATGAAGTAAGTCATTCTAAGAGTGTATCTTCCATAACCTTGAATGCTTGAAGAATATAATATAATTTTGATGATATAATAATTATTGTTTGGTTAATATTTACATTAGTATGTAATGTTCAAATATATGAAGTTAACATGATGTAGTCTAAATTCGTTTGTTTTTGTTAACAATTTCTCTTGTGATATAGATATATGGTTCTAAATATATTTTTCCAAAATACAGAGAATTGTCACGATTTGTTTTTGATGCTAAAGAAAAAAGAATGACTCTATTTATCAATGTTACTTATGTGATTTAAACTCTCAGAAAGTTTGATTCAAAATAGTTAATACTATATAAGCATTGCCCTTTTGTTTTACTTATTTATTTTTAAAAATATTTCAGTATTTTAGATGAAGAAAAATTCATATGCCTTGTAATAACGTCAGTTGAAGTTTGTATTAGTTTAATTTTTATTATTCATTTAATAGCTAATTTTATGAGATAAATATTTTCATTAACGCAAATATATATTTATATTTGGGTAGGTATATGTATTTAAATTAAATTATTATATATGTCACAAATGTATTATCAAGTTAACGAGATCTTCTAACTTCGAAATATATTATTTTAAAATATTTCGAGTTCTTCTTTAAAACAAAACTCACAAAAAATGTGAATATATAAAATGTAGTTATCTCTTCACATGTTCATATGACATCTAAACAATTTAACATAGAATACACATGCAAAACACATCTGGTTAGATGACAAGAAAAATACAAAACAAATATTGTCTATAAGGTTGTATCAGTGAGATAAGACTAAATACATGATTGAACCTCATCAAATTGAAATAAAGGTATACATAATTGCATTTAATTAATAAAAAATTTCATGGACCATCTTCATAGGTTTACTTGAATAAGAGATATATATGACGATCCACATAAACATTCACAAACGAATCTGCAATATTATTTTTTGCTAAGCATATTATTCAAATCTTTGCTTAAATAAGCAATACTATTTACTATAACATATATTTTTTAAATTGGTAATCACGTGCAATGCATATGTAAAAAACCTAGTATATATATATATATTGTCACGCCCCAAGCTACCCCCAAGACGCGTACACGGGACCTCAGACCACAAGTGATCCCAAGCTAACCCTGCTGGCATGATCATGAGCATACTAAATATAAATTGAATAATAAAAAATGTGCGGAAGCTATAATCATAAATAAGTATGAAAGATGGGGAATACCCAAATACTATAACTGAGATATATGAAAACTGATGAGTTTAATACAAGGAAGATATTAACTCAATACTAAGCTAAATCTATCTATGTCTGAAAATAGCCTCTAACTGACTAGAAATGCTGGGACAGGCCCCAACTAAGTCTAGCAAAATTGAAACTAAAGGACTAAAAATACTGAAAAGAAACTCATGACTATTGTCCTCGGAGAATGAGGACTTACCACTGATTCTGGTGAACTGGACATCGGGAACCGATCTACGCGTGATCTGGATGCTGTGAATCTGAACCTACATCATGAGAAGATATAGTGCACTTATGCATCAATACTTGAAAGGTACTGAGCATGCAGGATAGAATACAACTGAAATAACATATAAATGAACAAAGCAAATAGGAAATGATATAATCTGAACATGATATAGATAATGAATGCTGAGAGAACTGAATGCAGTGACCAATTTATAACATGCTGAAACTGAATACTGGATGTACTGATAAATGGTCAATGCAATAGAATCTAACTGAACTGTGGGAGCTACTAATAACCGATAATAAAACCACATGAGCTAAATGTGGAGTCCGATGTATACGCCCCATCAATAGGACCCAATATACCCTGCCAGAGGTATACAGGCATGCTGGCGTGATCAATGAAATGATGCCCACAGAGGGGACTTAAAATATATGTGGCGAGTAGTTCTGGGACTATTTGGGTACACTGAACCCTAGTCCAACTCCATATTATGCTACTCCCAATGGATTATGTAATTAACACATTATCACTGAATTTCTGTAAGTTACTGGATAGCTCGAACTGAACATGCAATCTGAGAATGCAACAATTAAACTGATATTGATGCATTAATAATTGTGGCATGTATATCTGAATAACTGAAATATCTGACCTAGCATGTGTAATTCAAGAACTAAAGAAATACATAGCTAGGGTTCTAGAATTCATGCAATAAACTGAACATTAACAAACTAGTATGATTTGGATCATTCTAACACCTAAGAACCCAATAATTCTAACATTCAAGAAACCCTAGGTCTAGTCATAATAAGGGAATCAAGAAACTGACTAAAAATTAGGGACCTAATGTCACGCCCCAAACTCAGGGGGCGCAACTGGCTCCTAATGCCAAAACTCAGGCCCGAGCCGACGCTGCTGAACCATTTACTACTAGCGCATGGCAGCCACACACACAATCAAGAAAACAAACAAGTATATCTCGGCTTAAAACTAAGCCCTCGGCCGGCAATGCCCCTATCAAGTGATCTATAAAAGAAACATCTACTACCAGGAGATCATATAAATAAATAGCCAACTAGCACAGAAGTTCTGATTGGGCCGCCGAGGTCACCATGATATCTATACCAAAACTAAAAGCAGGTATATATCAATACAATACATCAAATAACTCACAAGCTTCACCAAACCAACAACCTAGGCCAGTATGGCCATAACGTAGTTATACACCCCAGACACTAGTCTGCAAGCCTCAAAGAGTAGTAAAGACTAGTGGGACAGGGCCCTAGTCTACCCATAAAAATATACACAACAAAAGTTAACCAACCTCCAAACTCTGGCAGCTCCGGAGAAAAGGGGCTAGACAACTGGATAAAAGTCAATCCTGCTGCTGAGGAGGTCTACTCGGTCATCTGTCAGGACTTGCATGCATGAATGCAGCATGGAGCGCCCCCAAGGCAATGGGGCGTCAGTACAAAATAATGTACAGAGTATGAAAGGCAGTAGACTATGAGGAGGTATCTTGATATACTGGAATAATCTGATAAATAAATCAAGGATAAGATAAGTGTACTGACCTGCTCCTAAATATAAACTTATCAAAACTAATAAAACAACAACCTAACCAAGCCCCCATAAGCTCGGTAGGTACAAACAGCACACAAGACCACCTAATCAGGCCCCCATAAACCTGAAAGGTGCCAATCAACCTATATACCCCTATCGGTAGTCCCCTAGCCCCGTAGGTAGTCACACAACCCTCTTAGGCATTAATATAGCCCCATAGGCAGCACATATCTCTCTTAGTCATCAACATAGCTTATAGACAACTCATAGCCCTCTTAGACAACAATATGGTCTTGTAGGTAGCACATAGCCTTCTTAGGCGTCAATATAGCCCCGTATGTCCTAAGCTTCGCAAACACTATATATACACAACTGGTACACACCTATAAACAATTCATAATTATTCTTAAATCGGTAGATTTGCCATATTTCCCTAACTTGTTGAAACGTCCGTAGAAATTTATTTAAACAACCATAAAAGAGTCCCGAGATGATTACCTTAGTTAACGAAGTTTAAACCTTGAAGAAACACCAATAACTACAAATTTATATCTTTAAAAACCAGCTCCAAACGCAGCTAATAGATGGGAAAAATGATTGCCACGTGTAGGGAATACGTTTCTAGGCGCGGGGGCAATGTTTAATGGTAGAAATCGTCAAAAACTAACCTTCATAATGCTAGAACTCCATAGGAACCGTCTCTTCAGTTTTCTCTCTGGTTTGGAACTGAAATGAAACGTTTTCATGGCTTAAAACGTTAAATAAGCCGACATACCATAATTTTTACCCGACCCGGATTCTGCCCCGGCAGTCCCTAGTAAAACCCTCATAACCTTTTACTCTGATGTCGGTTTGATACGGGGTTTTGTGCGTTGTAAACTAAACTCGTAGGGCTTTGATTTAATGGGTAATAGGCCTTCTAAATATTGATATATTGGGAGAAAACATCGAATACATTGACCCAAATTTCAGAGAATCTTTAAAAGGGACTTACGATAACTTTCGCCAACTTTTATTTTTCCACTTACTTAACTTCAAAACTTGAGATACAACCCTTAAACACTTAAAATATGACATACCACATCAATTTTAATTTATTACCCACCCTTCTTGTCTTTCCACGAAGATACGAGTTAATTTAGACGTTTTAAAAAATTGGGGTCACGCCGTTAAGTCCATAGGAGTTTCAAAAATTTAGGCAGAATATCCTTTGTAAATGTGACTATCCAGGAACATGAAACACAAAAATTCTAACCTAGGCTTTTCACAGGATGACATAAATAGCTAAGCACTATAGCTCCACAATAACAGTACGAGCAAATATACAACGACAACAACAATAATAATAATAAGCAACAATATAAAAAAAATTAGATTGGTATCTAACCTCACTGCACTAATATAAACTGATATGCCATCACCTTGGGGTATTAAACAAATGAGGATATTTGGACCTCATGCCATCCTCAGCCTCCCAGGTCACCTCTTCTCTATTCTTGTTTCTCCATAATATTTTAACAGAAGCCACCTCTTTGGTCCTCAATTTATGGACCTGTTGATCTAATATGGCAATTGGAGTTTCCTCGTAGGATAATTCCTTTGTGATATGACCATTCTCAATCGGGACAACCCGAGAAGGGTCTCCTATGCACTTCCGTAGCATCGATACATGGAAAACTAGATGAACAGATTATAGCCCCGAAGGCAATTCTAACTCATGAGACACTCTTCCTACCCTCCAAAAGATCCGGTATGGCCCAATGAATCTTTGACTAAGCTTGCCCTTTTTGCCAAATCTCGTAACACCGTTCATAGGTGAGACTTTCAAGAATACCCAGTCATCGACACAAAACTCTAAGTCCCTTCATCGCACATCTGAGTATGACTTCTGTCGACTTTGAGCTGTTAGCAACCTCTCCCGTATGAGCTTGACCTGCTCCACTGTCTGTTGTACTAAGTTGGGTCCAATCAACCATGACTCACCTACCTCAAACCATCCTATGGGGGATCTACATTTTTTCCCATACAAAGCCTCAGAAGGTGCCATCCCGATGCTGGAATGGTAACTATTATTGTATGCAAACTCTATAAGAGGTAAGTGGTCATTCCAACTCCCCTTCAAGTCTAGCGCACACGCCCGAAGTATATCCTCGAGTGTCAAAATTGTGCGCTCAGCCTGGCCATCTGTCTGAGGGTGAAAGGATGTACTAATATTAACCTGTGTCCCCAATACTTTCTGGAAGGACTTCCAGAAGTTGGTGGTGAATAGTTCTCCTTTATTAGAGATAATAGATACTGGGAAATCGTGTAGCCTAACAATCTCCATAATATAGAGTCCTGCATAGTCTTCGGCCGTATAAGTAGCCCTGACTGGTAAGAAGTGGGTTGATTTTGTTAGTCTATCAACAATTACCCAAATAGAGTCAAACTTGTAATGCGATTGAGGTAACCCTGTAATAAAATCCATATTAATTGCTTCCCACTTCCACAAAGGAATGGCTATCTCCTAAACTAGCCCAGCGGGCTTTTGGTGCTCAACCTTCACCTGTTGGCAGTTAGGACACTGTGCCACAAACTCAACAACGTCCTTCTTCATCCCGTGCCACCAATAGATCTCCTTAATATCATGGTACATCTTTGTCGAACCAGGGTGAATAGAATAACGGGAATGATGTGTCTCTTCCATAATCTGATGCGGAAGCCCTGCAACATTCGGAACACACAATCGACCACTATATCTAAGGACTCCATCTCCTGCTATATCAAATGCTAAAGTCTGTTGATTCTGAGCCTTGGCTCTGAGCTGCTCTAAGCTAGGATCCTCTTGTTGCCGTGATTTTACTTCTACAACTAGATATGATATGGTTGTGTCCTGAATTATTACCCTGCTATCATCTACCTCTAATAGTTTGACTCCCAAGCTAGCTAACTGATGAAGCTCTTGTGTTAGCTCACGCTTCTCAACACCTTAATATGATAAACTACCCATAGATCTTTGACTGAGGGCATCAACTACCACATTCGCCTTTCCTGGATGATATAAAATGTCCACGCCGTAGTCTTTCAGTAACTCAAGCCATTGACGTTGTCGTAGATTTAACTCCTTCTGTCTAAAGATACATTGATGGCTTTTATGATCTATGAAGATGTCAACATGAACACCATACAAATAGTGTCTCCAGATCTTTAGCAGATGCACAACTGCAGCCAACTCTAAATTGTGGATCGGATAGTTCTTCTCATGATTTCTCAACTGCCTTGAAGCATATGAGATAACCTTACCATGTTGCATTAGAACACATCCTAACCCAACACCAGAAGCATCACAGTACACCGTATAGACTTCTGAACAATATGGCAATGCAAGAACTGGTGTTGATGTCAACCTATCCTTCAACTCCTGGAAACTATGCTCGCAACCCTCAGTCAACTGGAACTTAGCTACTTTTTGAGTCAGCTTCGTTAATGGGGATGAAATTGAAGAAAACCTCTCTACAAACCTTCTGTAGTACCCAGCTAACCCTAAAAAACTACGAACCTCAGTCGGAGTCATAGGTTTGGGCCAAGTATGTACGGCCTCAATCTTTTGTGTATCAACCGCAATGCTTGCATCTGATACAATATGGCCTAAGAAAGCAAAAAAGTCCAACCAGAACTCACACATAGAAAAATTTGCATAAACTTCTCGGTCTAGAAGAACCTGAAGGACTGCTCGCAGATGATTTGCATGCTCATCTTTTGAATGTGAATACAACAAAATATCATCAATAAATACAATCACAAACAAGTCTAGATAAGGCCTAAATATACTATTCAGCAGGTCCATGAACATTGCTGGGGCATTTGTTAATCCAAAAGACAATACCAAGAACTCAAAGTGTCCATATCTAGTTCTAAAACAAGTCTTTGAAACGTCTTTCTCCCGAACTCATATCTGGTGGTACCCTGAACTTAAATCAATCTTTGAGAAACACTTAACACCTTGTAACTGATCAAACAAGTCATCTATCCTCAGAAGGGGATACTTATTCTTTATGGTTGCCTTATTCAGCTTTCGGTAATCGATACACATTCTCAGTGAGCCATCTTTCTTCCTTACGAACAACACTGGTGCACCCCATGGTGAAGCACTAGGCCTAATAAAGCCTTTATTCAGCAAGTCTTTCAGCTGATCATTCAACTCATTTAGCTCAGCAGGAGTAATTCTATAAGGAGGGATAGATATGGGTTGTGTACCTGGTAGCATATCGATAGTAAAATCAATTTCACATTCTGGAGGGATACTAGGGAGCTCGTCTGGAAATACATCTTCAAACTCACTAACTACCGGAATAGACTGAAGAATCGTTGGTTCTGCATCTATATCATAAACGCGAACAAGATGATAAATACAACCCTTATTGATCATCCTCCTCGCCTTAAGATAGGAAATAAACCTACCTTTCGGAGTTGCTGTATCGCCTTTCTATTCCCAAACTGCCTCTCCTGGAAAGTGGAATCTAACAACCTTTGTATGGTACTCAACATTAGGATAACAAGATGCTAACCAGTCCATACCCATACTGACGTCAAAATCGACCATCTCTAACTCTATGAGATTTACAGAGGTCTGACGTTCGATAATTTTTACCGTGCAACCTCGATAGACTCTCCTGGCAATAATAGACTCACTAACTGGTGTATATACAATAAAGGGTCAATCTAATGACTCTTCTACAATAAATAACTTCCCCGCAATAAATGGAGTAACATAAGACAGAGTAGATCTAGGATCTATCAAAGCATAAACACAATGGGAGCAAATAGTTAATGTACCTGTCACAATATTTGGTGATGACTCTGAGTCCTGTCGGCCGGCTAGTGAATATGTACGGCTCTGTAAACTACTACAACTAGATGCTCCCTCTCTGCCTCTGCCTCTACCTCTACGTGCTGAAGTCTGGGGTCTATGTCCTGTAGACTGTGCGGATGAGGAGGAACCTACTGTTGACCTGGTCGACTGACCTATACCACCCTGACCTAGGGTAGGGCATTTTCTCCACCCATGGCCCTCATGTCCACAAGAATAACAACCTGTGGAACCCTGTCTGCACCTCCTGAAAGGCATCCTACCACAAGTAGCGCAACGCGGTAGGGCTGGCCTAGCCTGGTGTGAACCTCTCTACTAGTGAGAGCCCGATGCTCGTGAATCCTCACCTGGGCCTGACTGTCCCTGACGATCAAATCTACTACCCTGGAACTACTGTGGTGGAGGTCTAGGTGGCCTAATAGAATATCGAGGTCTGGGACCACCCTGAAAATCTCCCTATGAACCTGCGGGCCTACCCCTCTTCTGTCTCTCTCTCTTGACCCGCTCACTCATATATTGCAAATGTCAGTGATCCTCTATGCCTTGTGAAAATGCCTGAATTCACGAGATATCCATATTATTATTTAGTGTAGCGGTAGAACAAGCATCGATAAAATCTGAGTCGAGCCCTCCCACAAATCTACGCACCCTACCATGCATCGTATCAACAAATGGTGGTGCATATCTAGCCAATGAATCAAATCTCAGCCCGTACTCTCGGACACTCATGCTGCCCTGTCGGAGGTTCAGAAACTGGTCCACCCGGCCATCCCTAATCTCTCGAGGTAGGTAGTGATCTATGATTGCTTCTGTAAAGCTATCCCAAGTGGGTAGGGATGCATGTTTTCCCCTAGATCTCTCCCAACTCTCGTACCACAATACTGCAACATCGCGCAATTAAAATGCTGCTAACTCAACTGACTCAGTCGCTGATGCATGCATGACTCTAAAGATCCTATGAAGCTGATCAATAAGGTATTGAGGGTCTTCTCTGCGATCTGTTCCTGTAAACTGTGGAGGATTCAAGGCAAGAAATTCACGAACTATAGAACTTCTAGGTCCCTTCAGAAGGTCCGGAAACATCTGACACAACTGGCTGGCGATGTGCAGCTATTAACTATGATAACATATATACTACACTCTTGAAATACTGATCAGATGGAATAGAAGGAACTAGAGGTGGTACTGCTGGTGGAGCCGGAAGTCCTGTAACCCTCGGAGGCTCCTGAAGCGGTGGAGAATCTATAAGGGTTGAGAAGATGTCTTCCCCTGGGTCTCACAATGGGCTACCTCCACCTATGGTACCTTGTTGGTACCCTCGCTTGCAGTTGTATCTAGCCCCTGGCTAGCAGTGGTCTGTCTAGTGTCACCCATCTCTATTTGCATACAAGTACCAATTATAAACTAGAAACCTCAACCCTTAAGACACCGCTCTATAACACGAGGTTAGCAAAAGAGGGATAGTCATTCTAACATGTCCGATAGATTCTTGCATATGGAATGTGGTGCACAACACATTTATAAACAAGACTCTACTAGACACGGCTTGCAGACTCCCTAGGATATGACGTTGCTCTGTTACCAAGTTTATCACGCCCCAAACTCGAGGGGAGCAACTGGCTCATAATGCCAAAACTCAGGCCCAAGCCGACACTGCTGAACCATTTGCTACTAGCGCATGGCAGCCACACACACATTCAAGAAAACAAAGAAGTATATCTCGTCTTAAAACTAAGCCTTCGGCCGGCAAGGCCCCCATCAACTGATCTATAAAAGAAACAGCTACTCCCAGGAGATCATATAAATAGATAGTCAACTAGCACAGAAGTCTTGATTATCTATACCAAAACTAAAAGCAGGTATATATCAATACAATACATCAAACAACTCATAAGCTTCAGCAAACCAACAACATAGGCCAGTATGGACATAACGTAGCTATACACCCCACACACTAGTCTGCAAGCCTCAAAGATTAGTAAAGATTAGCGGGACAGGGCCCCAACCTACCCATAAAAATATACACAACAAAAGCTAACCAACCTCCAAACTGTGGCAGCTCTGGAAGAAAGGGGCTAGCCAGCCGGATAAAAGTCAATCCTACTGCTGAGGAGGTCTACTCGATCTTCTGTCAGGACCTGCATGCATGAATGCAGCATGCAGCGCCCCCAAGGCAATGGGGCGTCTGTACAAAATAATGTACAGAGTATGAAAGGCAGTAGACTATGAGGAGGTATCCTGATATACTGGAATAATCTGATAAATAAATCAAGGTTAAGATAATTGTACTGACTTGCTCCTAAATCTAAACTTATCAAAACTAATAAAACAACAACCTAACCAAGCCCCCATAAGCTCGGTAGGTACAAACAGCACACAAGACCACCTAATCAGGCCCCCATAAGCTCGAAAGATGCCAATCAACCTATATACCCCTATCGGTAGTCCCCTAGCCCCGTAGGCAGTCACACAACCCTCTTAGGCATTAATATAGCCCCGTAGGCAGCACATATCTCTCTTAGTCATCAACATAGCTTATAGACAACTCATAGCCCTCTTAGACAACAATATGGTCTTGTAGGTAGCACATAGCCTTCTTAGGCGTCAATATAGCCCCGTAGGCAACTCATAGACCTTCTAGGCAGCAATATAGCCCCGTAGGCAACTCATAGCCCTTTTAGGCATCCATAGAGCCTTGTAGGCAGAGCATAGCCCTTCTAGGCATAGATCACATTCATGTAGCTAACCACAATAGCCCCAAAGGCAACAATAACAGTCCAATCACTAAAAGCGAGAAATTTAGTTATATGCAACCTATAAAAATAGCCTCTAAGTTGTGTCCAACATAGGGACGCTACTAATTGAATAAGAATCCCGACAAGGGAGGATTATATCAACTCGAGCAGCCAATAATCAACAATAATGACTAAAGTGTAACAAGGATAACAACCCAATTATATTTCTCCTAAGCTTTAAGGAAACATGCCATAAGTAGTGAATAACCTTAACATACCTTTCCAATGAACGCTCGTAAGACTGTACTTACTTCACGAAAGTTGTTCCTTATGTCCTAGCTTCACAAACACTATATATACACAGTTGGTACGCACCTATTAAAAATTCATAATTATTATTAAATCGGCATATTTGCCATATTGCCCCAAGTTGTCGAAACGTCCGTAGAAATTCATAAAAACAACCATAAAAGAGTCCTGAGATGATTACCTTAGTTAACCAAGTTTAAACCTTGAAGAAACGCCAATAACTACAAATTTATATCTTCAAAAACCAGCTGCAAACACAGCTAATAGAAGGGAAAAATGATTGCCACGTGTAGGGATTACGTTTCTAGGCACGGGGGCAATGTTTAATGGTAGAAATCGTCAAAAACTAACCTTCATAATGCTAGAACTCCATAGGAATCCTCTCTTTAGTTTTCTCTCTGGTTTGGAACTGAAATGGAATGTTTTCATGGCTTAAAACGTTAAATAATCCAACATACCATATTTTTTACCCGACCCGGATTCTACCCCGGCAGTCCCTAGTAAAACCCTCATAACTTTTTACTCTGATGTCGGTTTGATACGGGGTTTTGTGCATTGCAAACTAGACTCGTAGGAATTCGATTTAATGGGTAATAGGCCTTCTAACTATTTATATATTTGGAGAAAACATCCAGTACATTTGACCCAAATTTCAGGGAATCTTTAAAAGGAACTTACGGTAACATTTGCCAACTTTTATTTTGCCACTTACTTAACTTCAAATCTTGAAATGCAACCCTTGAACACTTAAAATATGACATACCACATCATTTTTAATTTATTACTCACCCTCCTTGTCTTTCCACGAAGATACAAGTTAAGTTAGACGTTTTAAAAAATCTGGGTGTTACACCTAATGGGTGAAAGGAACCCACTACTGAAATCGCACATACCTGGTGACGAATTACATGAAGAAATATTTTGATTTTGTGGCTGGAACTGATGGAACCTTGTTGCATTCTTGAACTAGAGTTCTTTACTTCTCTTCTCCTCTTAGCGTTCTATTTTTTCTAAGTTTGATTTATAATTTGACTTAGGTAAGTTATAGTTATGTTTATAGGATTAAACTGACTAAAAACTCATAATTTAAGGTCTAAACAATGTAGCTTAGGGGCCCAACGAAATAGGAAAAGACCAAAAGACCCCTGACTTAACTGCTATCGAAGTCACTGACGGACGGGACTGACAGACCGTCGATCGACTAACGGTCCGTGCTGGTCAACCGTCACTCGTGACTGGGAGTCTAACAATGAGGGTCTAACCTATGGCCCTGGACTACGGACCGAGGTCTGACTTACAGTTCGTAGGTCCTAGTCGTGGGTCAACCCTTAGCTGAAATTGTTGAGGCTTCTGGGAGGAGGGTTGTAGTGTCCATCCATGGACCACCAGCACGGACCGTGGTCTGACTTACGGTCCGTAGGTGGCACCTGTAGCTTCTGAAATTCTACAAATCTGGTCTATTTTGAATACGGGGTGTTACATTATCTCCCCCTTGGGACCATTCGTCCTCAAATGTAGACTAAACTAGTTGAAAAGGAGGGAGAGGGCTGCAATCCCTACCACTAACCACTGAGAACTGAATTTCTAACTGAACTGAGTTCCAAGACATGCAAATACTCTGAAAATGCAAGTACAAACTGAAGGAACATGATTCTAAGACTTAATTTATGCATGAATGACTGAAAATCTGAAGAGGAACTATTACCTCGAGCTGGAGTGGAATTTGGAGGAAAGAGATGAGGATACTTGGATTTTATCGCTGCTTCTGCTTCCCAAGTAGCTCCATCTACGGAATGACTCATCCACAAAACTTGACTGAAGCGACTTCTTTGTTTCTCAACCTTCTAACCAGACGATCGAGAATTTGAACTGGTACGTCCTCATATAAAAGACTATTTTTATAGCCACACTCTCTAATGACACTATAGATGCTGGATAACCCACACACTTCTTCAAAAGTGAAATGTGAAAAACCGTATGCACTGCTGCTAATTCTGCTGGCAGCTCTAACTCATAAGCCACTTTACAAATCCTCTTCAGAAACTTGTAAGGGCCTACATATCTAGGACTGAGCTTCACTTTCTTGCCAAATATCATCACCCCTTTCATAGGTGACACTTTCAGGAAAACCCAATCATCAACTTGGAACTCTAATTCCCTTCTTCTCACATCTGCATAAGACTTTTGGCGACTCTGGGCAGTCTTAAGTCTATCTCTAATGAGTGACACTTTCTCCATAGAACCAAGGACTGAATCTGGTCCTATCAAGGCGGCTTCACCTACTTCAAACCAACCAACTGGAGATCTGCATCTATTCCCATACAATATCTCATAAGGGGACATCTGAATGCTGGAATGGTAACTATTGTTGTAGGCGAACTCAATAAGAGGAAGGTGATCATCCCAACTACCCTCGAAGTCGATCACACAAGCTCTCAACATGTTCTCTAAGGTCTGAATGGTACGCTCTGCCTGACCATCTGTCTGGGGATGAAATGTTGTGCTAAGATTAACTTGAGTACCAAGACCTTTCTGAAATGACTTCCAAAAATGGGAGGTAAACTGAGGACCTCTATTTGAGATGATAGAAAAAAGGAACCCCATGCAACCCCATGCAACCTCACAATATCTTTAATATAAAGCTTGGCGTAATCCTCCGCCGAATCTATAGTCTTGACCGCTAAAAAGCGAGAAGACTTAGTAACCCTATCAACAATCACCCAAATAAAGTCATGTTGTCTGCGAGTATGAGGTAAACCTGTGATGTAGTCCATGTTGATCACTTCCCACTTCCAAGTAGGAATGTCAATCTCTTGTGTCATACCTCTTGGTTTATGATGTTCTACCTTGACTTGCTGGCAATTGGGGCACTTAGCCACAAAATCTGCTATATATCTTTTCATACCATTCCACCAATAGACTTCCCGCAGATC